>JBBPBX010042521.1:8496-26863 GCA_038048925.1 Garcialebias charrua
GACCCCATAACCTTTCTCCAGAGCAGCAATCTGAGCTTTCAGCGTCTCCTTCTGCACATCCGCTTCAACTTTCTGATCCTCCATCTGATGAAACTTCTTCTGGATGGTTTCTCTCATCTTGGTTTGTTTGGAAATCTCCTGACGCATCTGACTCACCTCCTCCTCTCTTATCTGGCCAGTGGAAAGGTTGGAGATGAGATATAGAAAGGATTACAAGAAAAAAATGAAAAAATTATGTTGACAAAAAGTTGTTTCAAGACTAATCTTAACAAAGAACAAATTAAATCCCACTGCACTCCTGAACCTGACTTGATTTGTGTAATTTGTTATTAAACTTTAAGTATTGTATCTGATGGTTAAGAGTTTACAATGTATTAGTTGGGTTTACTACAAAATAACATGCAATGCACAGTTATTAATCGCACTGTAGCAGAACTTACAAAACTTGATGCTGTTCTACACAGAGTTTCAAACCCATACATTGTCACTTCATGTGTTTAGCTATGGCAGCCATTTTGCATCAGCTTATCTTTGAAAGTTAATCCGTTTGAGATGCTTATATAAATGTTTTTCTGAAAGTTTCTTTAAAATCTGTCTAGTAGTGGTTCATTGCTAACAAGAGTTAGCAAGTTAGCATTTTGTCTTTGCTCCTAACAGTAGGAGATAGCCTATAAGATGAAAACACCCTTCACAAGCAGTTCAGAAATACATAATGGGGCGGTCGTGGCGTAGTGGTAATGGCAGTCGTCCCCCGATCAGAAGGTTGGAGGTTCGAATCCCGGTTCCCCACACCATGTGTCGTTGTGTCCCTAGGCAAGACCCTTAACCCCGAGTTGCTCCCAGTAGGACTGGATGGCGCCTTGCATGGCAGTCTGCCACTACCGGTGCATGAATGTGTGTATGAATGGGTGGATGGTTGGTATAGTAAAGCGCTTTGGGGCCCCTCATAGGGGGCTGGAAAGCGCTGTATAAATAAGCTCCATTTACCATAATCAAAGTTAATGTGGGACAAATTTAGAGCTAAAGCAGGAACTTTCTGCCATCTGGGGCTATTGGAGGGAAAATCCAAAGTGCCAAAGCAATGACCAAGACTGGCATCATAAAAACATCCATCTTGATGTATAACTTCTACATGCATTATAAAAGATGTGGGAGAAGGAAGAGTTTGTTTATTAAATGCTGTGATTTGAAAAAAAAAAACACTTCCACAATCTAGTTAAAATCTCCCTTTCTCAGTTCAGTGTTCTGTTCGTTGGAGCTGCTAGTAAATGTAGCATGGGGAGTTCTGCATGCACTCTATTGCTTTCTAAGCTTTTATAATGTAAGTCTCCATTACTGTACACCTTTAACAGGTCTCTGAGAACCACATACAGCAGAAGGTGCCCATGTCAGCTCCTGGGTGAGAGAATACAACTGTCTGATTGGCTAAGGCACAGCCATTCACTTTGCTGCTAACAAATATGTTTGAGGTGAACAGTAGCAGGTGCCATCATTGACAGCCAGTGGAGGCCATGTCTCCTGTGCTTTTCTTATGGTAAACCCCAACTACATTAGGGTTCAAGAAAACAGTGGGGTTCACTTCCTCCACATTATTCTTGAAATACATCTGTTTTTCTAATTCTGCAACATTATTCTGCCAATAATTTGACACTTTTTATAATAATAATAATAAAACAAACATTTTAGTCTCTACATTTAAATGTCCTGATGCATGTTCAATAATACAGGTATATACATCTAACAAGGTTGAGTCCGGTCCTCTGGACAGATTCTTTTTGTTGAAACATTTCATCTTTAATCCAAAAGACTTATTCAGTCTTTGATACAGTAAACTGGTTATTCCACTATGAGAAGGTGCTGCTCATAAAACTGAGTTATTGCAGCTTCTCAGACTGACGAAGTGTTTTGGTTAAAAGGCGAAACGTTTCAACAAGAAGAATCTGTCCAGAGGACCTGACTCAACCTTGCTAGATCTACATTCAAATATCTCTTTAATCTCAAAATGCAAAATAACTAATAATAATAATTACTACTAATAATAAATAAGTTCACTCTGCTCACATATGATTGTACAGCCACACATCCAGGCTGTCATATTGTTAAGTTTGCAGATGATACAGCGGTGGTGGGATGCATCACAAACAATGATGAGTCCAGCTACAGACAGGAGGTGGAACACCTGGAGAGCTGGTGCAAAGAGAATAATCTTCACATGAATGTGAAGAAGACAAAGGAGATGATTGTGGACTTCAGAAGGAACAAACACACCCACGCCCCACTGAACATAGGTGGATCTGCGGTGGAGGTGGTCTCCAGCTACAAATACTTGGGTGTACACTTGAATGATAACCTCAGCTGGAGCAACAACACCACCAGCCTGATCAAGAAAGGTCATCAGAGACTCTACTTCCTCAGACGGCTGAGACGAGCTGGTCTGAGCAGCCCAGTTCTCACCTCCTTCTACAGGTGTGCAGTGGAGAGCATCCTGTGCTCCAGCATCAACGTGTGGCATGGAGGCTGCACAGTTGCAGAAAGAAAAGCTCTACAGAGAGTGGTGAAGGCTGCACAGAAGATGTTGGAGTCAGTCTCCCCACCATCACAGACATTTACACCTCCAGATGCAGGAAAAGAGCCACCTGCATCATGAAAGACCTCACTCACCCAGCACACTCACTCTTTGCCCCACTCCCCTCAGGACGGAGGTTGAGGAGCATCAAATGTAGAACCACTAGACTGAGGAACAGCTTCTACCCTGAGGCTGTTAGACTCATGAATAAATAAATAATGAGAATAAACACTGCAAAATATCACATCATGCTGATGCTGATCTGTTTTCTTGTTGCTGTGTTCATCTGTGACCATCTGCTCATACAGACTCATGTTCGTGCTGCTGTTTATAATGATGTTTTTCCACTACATTAGGGCTTAGTGTATTACTAGTTGATGTTTCTCTTAGTTAATTCTAGATGTTATTACTGTTTTTCTCTTGCATTTGTTGTTGGATGTAACTGGGACCCCGTGTACATAATCTCGTTTTCATCACATGTACCACATGCGGTGCAAATGACAATAAAGACTCTCTGACTCTGACTCTGATAAATAACTAAATAAATAACATTTTTGCAGATTTTTTTTTGGGGTGGGGTGGGGGGAGGAGTGGTCCTTATGTCCTGTCATAAAGGTTAGAGTGCATCCACTGGGTATGATATCCAACCAGAATTCTTTCTCTGATCTAATCTAGACTAAATATAAATAAAAGACCTAGCATATCGCCATCTTTCAATCCAGAGTTTAAACCTGAAATCGTTTCTGTTGCAAAGTGACATTTGGAGGCGTTTTGGTCAAACCTTGGAACACAACATAGTCAAACTTGCACAATCTTAAAGCTCAGATTAAGTGTTGGGAAGGACTCTAATCTACAGCCTACACCACTTTTTAGCTCAGTGTCAATAAAAATGACTTTGTTATGGCTTTATTTGTGTTTGCTAAGGTTGGTTAGCTGTGTTGGTCATCTAACGTCAAAAGTAAATCAGTTGGAGATGAGCATCTAATGATTACTTTCTGAGAGCTTCATTAGAAGAAGTTCACTGAATCAGAAGACATTTTGTTAACAGAGACAAATGCACATACAACATACAGGCAAAACATTATCAAAGGCTGCTGACAGGCAGGCACTAAAAATGTATAAAGATCAAAAGATAATTGTATGTAAAATACAAACTAAGTACTTTGAGCTCGTTGGTAATCTGCTGGTTTTCCACAGAGAGGTGTTCTTTGGCCAGGGACAGGTGCTCACACTCCTGCTGCACTTTAGAGTTCTTAGCTTGAAGCTGCTCCAGCTCCTTGGTGGATCGCTCGTAGAAAATCTGAAGTTGAGCCAGATCAGGTTTAGAAAAGTAGAAAAGTACACAGTTTTATTCACACAAACTCATACAATGCTCGTGTACAATTAAAAATCACCCTAAATGATAACTGATCAACAAAAACAAATGAGAATGTTTTTTTTCTTCTTCTGATAAATAGGTAAACCTCAATACACATAATTTTCATGAAAACATTTTTTCCTCAGACACTCTTCAGAGGGGGATCTGTGGTGGAAGTAGTCTCCAGTGACAAGTATTTGGGTGTGCCTGAACAACAACCTCAGCTGGAGCAACAACACCACCAGCCTGATCAAGAAAGGTCATCAGAGACTCTACTTCCTCAGACGGCTGAGACGAGCTGGTCTGAGCAGCTCAGTCCTCACCTCCTTCTACAGGTGTGCAGTGGAGAGCATCCTGTGCTCCAGCATCAACGTGTGGCATGGAGGCTGCACAGCTGCAGAAAGAAAAGCTCTACAGAGAGTGGTGAAGGCTGCACAGAAGATGTTGGAGTCAGTCTCCCCACCATCACAGACATCTACACCTCCAGATGCAGGAAGAGAGCCACCTGCATCATGAAATACCCCACTCACCCAGCACACACACTTTTTGCCCTGCTCTTCTCAGTTAGGAGGTTGTGAAGCATTACATGTAGAACCACTAGACTGAGGAACAGCTTCTACCCTGAAGCTGTCAGACTCATGAATCTCTAACCAGGATAATCACTGTATGCCACTTTAATTGGTGAAATGTCACTTTATCTGTGCTGCTGATTATGCATATTGCTGCTTTCTTGCCTTTAAGCTGATGTATTCATACCCATCTGCTCAAAACAGACACATGTTCAGGCTGTTGTTTAATATATCGTTTTATTTTACATAATTAATGTTTAGCATATATCTTAGATCCTTTTATCTTCTTATTATTTCAGCTTTTCGCTCTTCAGGGATCGCCAAAGCAAGTCATCCTCCACCTCACTCTGTCCTCTGCATCCTCTGTCCTCACTCCAACTACCTTCATGTCCTCTCTAACTGCATCCATATATCTCCTCTTTGGCCTTCCTCTGTGTCTTTTTCCTGGCAGCTGCATTTCTAACATCCTTCTACCAATATACCCACTGTCCCTCCTCTGGACATGTCCAAACCATCTCAGTCTGGCCTCCCTAACTTTATCTCCCAGTTGTTCAACATGTGCTGTACCTCTGATGATCTCATTCCTGATCTTATCCATCCTTGTCACTCCTAAGGAGAACCTCAGCATCTTCATTTCTGCTACTTCCAGTTCTGTCTCCTGTCTTTTTGTCCATGTCTCTGTCTCCAGACCATACAACATAGCTGGTCTCACCACTGTCTTGTAAACTTTTCCTTTGACCTTTGCTGACACCTTTTTGTCACAAATCACTCCTGAAACTTTTCTCCATCCACTCCATCCTGCCTGGACTCATACATGTCCTGTACCAGTCTAACATACTTCTTTGCCACTTCAGATTTCCTCATGTAATACAAGAGTCAGTCAGAGATTCTTTGTTGTCGTTCCACCACATGTGGTATAATAAGATTATGCGCACAGGGTCCCAGTTACATCCAACAATAAAATGTAAAAGAAAAACAGTAATAAGATCTAAGCTATGAACTAAGAAAAACATAAACTAAAAATATGCTAAGCACTAAAAGCAGAAAAACAATATGCCGAACAGCAGCACGAACATGAGTCTGTGAGTCGATGAGCATGCATGAACACAGCAACATGAAACAGATCAGCAGCAACATGAAACAGATCAGCAGCAACATGAAACAGATCAGCAGCAACATGAAACAGATCAGCAGCAACATGAAACAGATCAGCAGCAACATGAAACAGATCAGCAGCAACATGAAACAGATCAGCAGCAACATGAAACAGATCAGCAGCAACATGAAACAGATCAGCAGCAACATGAAACAGATCAGCAGCAACTTGAAACAGATCAGCAGCAACTTGAAACAGATCAGCAGCAACTTGATGTGATATTTTGCAGTGATTATTCTGGTTATTTGTTCATGAGTCTAACAGACTCAGGGTAGAAGCTGTTCCTCAGTCTAGTGGCTCTACACTTCACACCACACCTCCTCTCTTGGCAGCCTGTCATATGCTTTTTCTAAATCCACAAACACACAATGGAGTTCTTTCTGACCCTCTCTGTACTTCTCTATCAACATCCTCAAATCAAAGATGCATCTGTGGTGCTCTTTCTTGGCATGAAACCATACTGCTGCTCACAGATAGTCACCTCTTGTCTAAGCCTTCCTTCCACAACTCTCTCCCAGATCTTCATCGTAGCTCATCAACTTAGTTCCCGTGTAACTACATGGGAACTAAGTTGATGAGCTACAACTCTGGACATCACCCTTGTTCTTAAAAATGGCAACCACACCATTCTTCAGGCATTTTCTTACTCTGAAATATGCCATTGAATATTTGAGTCAAAAACCTCCTCAAAACCTCAAAATCTTGGATCCTTGTATTTTTCTTCTTCCGGCTTCTCCCTTCGTTAGGGGTCACCACAGCGAACAAGTCGCACGAAGACTTGGCAATTGTTTTTTTTTATGCCGGATGCCCTTCCTGACACAACCACAGACCACCGAGCTACCACAGCCCTCTGTGTGGAGCAGAGAGCTGATATCTAGGGTTCCCGGGGGAGCAGATGGTGTGGGTTAAGGGCCTTTCTCAAGGGCCCAGAGTGTGGCAGATGAGGGTGGAGACAGGTGTGACTGCTTCACTTATCCCACCCACATTTTTTATGTTGTCGGTACCGGGGCTTGAACCGGTGATCTAAGCTCATCTTCTTAACCTCTGCCCCACCACTCCCCGGATCTTTGTATACGGTTTCTTTTTATACTTTGTATTTTTGCTATTTTGGGGTGTAACTGGGACCTTGAGTACACAATTTAGTTCCACTTCATGTACCACATGTGATGTGAATGACCATAAAGAACCTTGGACCTTGAATCTTGAAATTCAATGTAAAATGTGAAACTCATATTGTATTATTTAGCGTAAAGCTGAAATATACTGTCTGCCCTTCACCTGTTTTAATACTTAATTGCTGGTATTTTTATATGCTCTGTTTTTATATTATCTGTTATTTTTATATTCTCTTTTATTTTTTTATATTCTCTGTTATTTTTTTATATCTTGTGTGATTCCTTGAGAGTTGTGGAAGCAAGACTTAGATGAGTAGTGACTGTGTGTTCCTTTGTACTGAAACTCTGGCACAACAATCTATCTATCTATCTATCTATCTATCTATCTATCTATCTATCTATCTATCTATCTATCTATCTATCTATCTATCTATCTATCTATCTATCTATCTATCTATCTATCTATCTATCTATCTATCTATCTATCTATCTATCTATCTATCTATCTATCTATCTATCTATCTATCTATCTATCTATCTATCTATCTATCTATCTATCTATCTATCTATCTATCTATCTATCTATCTATCTATCTATCTATCTATCTATCTATCTATCTATCTATCTATCTATCTATCTATCTATCTATCTATCTATCTATCTATCTATCTATCTATCTATCTATCTATCTATCTATCTATCTATCTATCTATCTATCTATCTATCTATCTATCTATCTATCTATCTATCTATCTATCTATCTATCTATCTATCTATCTATCTATCTATCTATCTATCTATCTATCTATCTATCTATCTATCTATCTATCTATCTATCTTTACAAGTTGTGAGCTGCCGTTGTTGTGCACTTACTACTTTGGGCCCTAAGCTCTGGAACAAGCTGCCCATCAACAGACAGGCCACCGCCGTCTTCGCTTTTAAAACTCTCCTAAAAACACACATGTACTCATTGACATTAAACACAGGGTGATCGGATTTAGATTTAGAATTCCATTGATTCTGTTTATGCTTTTTGTTATTATTCCTGGGCTTTTGACACAGGTTGATCTGATTTAGTATTTCATTATTTCTAATTATGTTTTCTGTTTTATATTTTTATTCAATGTGCTGTAAATATATCTCATTACTTTTTATTTGACGCTGTGATCTTTTTGTTAAGCACTTTGGTAACAGTTTCTGAGGGTCCGAGATGGTGTAGAGGCAGGGCAGCTGGCTCAGGACCAGAAGGTCTCGGGTTCGATCCCCGGTCATGGCATACCTCATTGTTTCCCTGGGCAAGACACTTAATCCCAAGTTGCTCCCGGTAGAACTGGATGGCGCCTTGCATGGCAGTCTACTGCTACCGGTGTATGAATGTGTGGGTAGATGGTTGGTACTGTGAAGTGCTTTGGGGCCCTTCAAAGGGGGCTGGAAAGCGCTATACTGTATAAGTAAGCTCCATTTACCATTTAAATGTGCTCTATAAATAAACTTGACGTGACTTTACATCTTTTCAGTTCTGCCTACAAAGTCTCTGTTGTACTGAGATCAGGGTGCTATGATGGGCACTCCATTGATTTAGTTGTCCTTAAGCCTCTGTGACTAGCCAGTTTCTGGGAATTCCACAGAAGACTGTCTTGAACCACATCAATAAGATGCTATTTATACAACAGAATTTGTTGGCAGGCCTCAGACAAATGAAGTCTTTTGGATGAAAGATGAAACATTTCTTCCTAGAAGAATCTGTCCAGATGATTGAACGTTTCATGTCCTCTGTGATTTGGCAGTACGCTTAGGTTTGTCGAACATTTCAAAGATCCATTTGCAACCGAGCTTTAGTGTACTGACTATCTTGTGATATTGCTTCAATACTCCATCCATCCATCTTCTTCCGCTTATCCGGGGTCGGGTCGCGGGGGTAGCAGCCTAAGTAGGGAGGCCCAGACTTCCCTCTCCCCAGCCACTTGGAGCAGCTCCTCCGGGGGAATCCCAAGGCGTTCCCAGGCCAGCCGAGAAACATAGTCCCTCCAGCGCGTCCTGGGTCTTCCTCTGGGTCTCCTCCCGGTGGGACGTGCCCGGAACACCTCACCAGGGAGGCGTCCAGGAGGCATCCTAACCAGATGCCCGAGCCACCTCAACTGGCTCCTCTCGATGTGGAGAAGCAGCGGCTCTACTCCGAGTCCCTCCCGGATGACTGAGCTTCTCACCCTATCTCTAAGGGAGAGTCCAGCCACCCTGCGGAGAAAACTCATTTCAGCCGCTTGTATCCGAGATCTTGTTCTTTCGGTCATAACCCAAAGCTCATGACCATAGATGAGGGTGGGAACGTAGATCGATCGGTAAATTGAGAGCTTTGCCTTTTGACTCAGCTCTCTCTTCACCACGACAGACCGGTACAGCGCCCGCTTCACTGCGGACGCTGCACCTATCCGCCTATCGATCTCACGCTCCAGTTTTCCCTCATTCGTGAACAAGATCCCGAGATACTTAAACTCCTCCACTTGGGGCAGGACCTCCTCCCCGACCCGGAGAGGGCATGCTACCCTTTTCCGGCTCAAGACCATGGCCTCGGATTTGGAGGAACTGATCCTCATCCCGGCCGCATCACACTCGGCTGCAAACCGCTCCAGTGAAAGTTGTAAATCACGAACTGATGAAGCCAGTAGGACCACATCATCTGCAAAAAACAGAGAAGCGATTCTAAGGTCACCAAAACGGATCCTCTCAACACCTTGGCTGCGCCTAGAAATTCTGTCCATAAAAGTTATGAACAGAATCGGTGACAAAGGGCAACCTTGGCGGAGTCCAACTCTCACCGGAAACGAGCCTGACTTACTGCCGGCAATGCGGACCAAGCTCTGACACCGGTCGTACAGGGACCTAACAGCCCTTATCAAAGGGCCTGGTACCCCATACTCCCGGAGTACCCCCCACAGAACCCCCCGAGGGACGCGGTCGAATGCCTTCTCCAAGTCCACAAAACACATGTAAACTGGTTGGGCAAACTCCCACGCACCCTCCAGGACCCTGCTGAGGGTGTAGAGCTGGTCCAGTGTTCCACGACCAGGACGAAAACCACACTGCTCCTCCTGAATCCGAGGTTCGACTATCCGACGGACCCTCCTCTCCAGAACCCCTGAATAGACCTTACCAGGGAGGCTTAAGAGTGTGATCCCCCTATAGTTGGAACACACCCTACGGTCCCCCTTTTTAAATAGGGGAACCACCACCCCAGTCTGCCAATCCAAGGGAACTGCCCCCGATGTCCACGCGATATTGCAGAGTCGCGTAAGCCAACACAACCCTACAACATCCAGAGCCCTAAGGAACTCCGGGCGAATCTCATCCACCCCCGGAGCCTTGCCACCGCGGAGCTTTTTAACCACCTCGGCGACCTCAGCACCAGAGATCGGAGAACCCGACCCAAAGTCCCCAGGCTCTGCTTCCTCAGTGGAAGACGTGCCAGTAGGATTGAGGAGGTCTTCGAAGTATTCCGCCCACCGACTCACAACATCCCGAGTTGAGGTCAGCAGCACGCCACCTCCACCATAAATGGTGTTGGTCTCGTACCTCTTTCCCCCCCTGAGACGCCGGATGGTGGACCAGAATCGCCTCGAAGCCGTACGGAAGTCATTCTCCATGGCCTCTCCGAACTCCTCCCACGCCCGAGTTTTTGCCTCAGCAACCACCCGAGCCGCATGCCGCTTGGACTGCCGGTACCTATCAGCTGCTTCCGGGGTCCCACAAGCCAAAAAGGCCCAATAGGACTCCTTCTTCAGCCTGACAGCATCCCTCACTGCCGGTGTCCACCACCGGGTTCGAGGGTTGCCACCTCGACAGGCACCAACAACCTTGCGGCCACAGCTCCGATAAGCTGCCTCGACAATAGAGGCGCGGAACACGGCCCACTCGGACTCCATGTCCCCCGCCTCCCTCGGAACGTGTTCAAAGCTCTCCCGGAGGTGGGAGTTAAAGCTCCGTCTTACGGGAGACTCTGCCAGACGTTCCCAGCAGACCCTCACGATACGTTTGGGTCTGCCAGGTCTGACCGGCATCCTCCCCCACCATCGGAGCCAACTCACCACCAGGTAGTGGTCAGTAGACAGCTCCGCCCCTCTCCTCACCCGAGTGTCCAAGACATGCGGCCGCAGATCAGATGAGACGACAACAAAGTCGATCATCGAACTGCGACCTAGGGTGTCCTGGTGCCAAGAGCACATATGGACACCCTTATGCTTAAACATGGTGTTCGTTATGGACAATCCATGACGAGCACAGAAGTCCAATAACAGAACACCACAAAAGGTTGGTGACCCCTGCTCTAGAGGGCCACAGAGACAGAACTTCAAGATAACAGTTGTGTGCTTCAATATTATTTTATCAGTCATGCAAACCAGTTTTTATGTTTATAATGCCAAATTACTCAAAGAAGAAATATTTATTTTTTACAAGTAGTCATCGAGAAAGTTATATTTTACCCGTTTGTTAACAGTTAGTTTTATGAATACATTCTGCCATGTCCGGCCCTTTGAGGGCTTGAGCTTGATGTGGCCCAAAATGAAAGAGTTTGACACCCCTGCACCAGATGATATTTACATGTACAACCATGTGAACAGTCAGAGCTGCAGTGACTTCATGTTAGAATGATCTGATCACAACTGTTGACTGCAGTAATACACATTATTAGCAGAAGGGCCCCAAAACAAATTTCGCATAGGGCCCCATGAAGGCTTGGGCCAGCCCTGCACACAACAACAACAACAACAACAACAACAACAACAACAACAACAACAACAACAACAACAACCAATTTTCAGAAAACATCTGAAACACTAGGAGAGGATTTCACCTGGTAGCACCGGAGCAACATCCAGCAGATGAGGGAGGCAGCCAGGCTGGAGGTCCGGTTCCGGTCTGGCTGCTCTGATGATGGACCTCCTCCGTGCTGGTGCTGCTCGGTCCGGACCGAACCGCTGCTCTCCTCATCCATAGAGCTCTCTGCGGGTACCCCTGTCCGCGGTACGGTTCCACTGGGTTCCTGCTCTCTGGTTCAACAATAAGAACAAGTCGGTACTTCCTGTGAGAACTTCAGATTCAGAACCGACCAACCTGCTGCCTGTGGTTCATCAGTCAGCTGGTACACTGCGCCCCCTGCTGGCAGAACCACCCACTGCAGGTCAGCCTTCAACAGAACTGGACTGGACTGGACTGGGTCGGTTCCATTTCAATAATATACTGTATATAGTTAACTATAGTTAAATAAATGCATAAATAAACAGCCATAAATACACAACTACAGTTTACTAGTCAATTAAGTTAAATAAGTGTAGCCCCTGGTTTAAAAAAAAAACTTGCACTTAAAGGGGACCACACATGCAAAATTCACTTTTTAATGTTTTTTTTAACTCAACTTTGGGTATGTACTTCATAAAAAAAACAGTCCTAGTGCCAAAAAAAAATGCACCCAGTGGTTTATTTACTCTAAGTATATTTATTTTACTGTGATAAGATAGGTTTTGTTTTCAAATCCTGCGGTTTGTGACGTCACAAACCGCAGCCACAACCCACCTCAAACCTGAGTCCAGCCCCTCACCTAGCAACCCCTGGTTAGGCTCAACCAGAGCCATATATATAGAGAGTTCTGACACTCTTTGAAGTCGCCGACAGGCGGTCAATAGTTCCAAACAACGGCTATGGAAACCTTGTGGAGCTGCGCCCTCTGGCGGCGACAGAGCGCTACTGCAGGCAGCTTCAGTCTGTAACCAGAGCCATGGCTCTGCATGGAACGAATCGCCCCCTCCATGACCCACGTGACTTCCGCATTCCATTCTTACAACGGAACTCGATGGAAGTGTCGCAACTCTCACTTTATATGGCTCTGGGCTCAACCAGAGCCATATATATAGAGAGTTCCGACACTCTTTGATGTCGCCGATAGGCGGTCAATCGTTCCAAACAACGGCTATGGAAACCTTGTGGAGCTGCGCCCTCTGGCGGCGACGGAGCGCTACTGCAGGCAGAGTCAGACTGTTAAACAGACATGGAACAAATCGCCCCCTCCATGACCCACGTGACTTCCGCATTCCATTCTTACAACGGCACTCTATGGAAGTGTCGCAACTTATGGCGCGGGATGAGGGCCAAAATTAAGACCATTGCGCAACCGGCGGTAGCAACATCCTTGTAGCAGGAGGCTATTGATCTGATTACCGTAATGATAGGCCGGCACCGCTGACTGAGTAGCTGACTCCGGCAACTGAGAGGCCGGCGCTGGCAAATGAGAAGGAGACTATTCATTTGTGTTAGCATCGGAGAGGCTAGCGACTAGCATGCCTAGGCTAGTAACCCACTGGATTGACTACTCTCTCTGCTGTCCATTGATATGGATAGGCTGGCGTTAGCATTGGAGAGGCTAGCGACTAGCATGGCTAGGCTAGTAACCCACTGGATTGACTACTCTCTCTGCTGTCCATTGATATGGATAGGCTGGCGTTAGCATTGGAGAGGCTAGCGACTAGCATGCCTAGGCTAGTAACCCACTGGATTGACTACTCTCTCTGCTGTCCATTGATATGGATAGGCTGGCGTTAGCATTGGAGAGGCTAGCGACTAGCATGGCTAGGCTAGTAACCCACTGGATTGACTACTCTCTCTGCTGTCCATTGATATGGATAGGCTGGCGTTAGCATCGGAGAGGCTAGCGACTAGCATGGCTAAGCAGCTCAAGGAAACTTTCTCAACACAAATGGTTGTAGACATAAAGCATAAATATTAAAAACATATTCTGTGGAGCAAAGTTTTACATACCACCTGAATTAACAGCTTGTCTGGCTGACAGTCGAACTATGAGAGAAGCCCCAACTATCAAATTTGGTCTTTTTACAGTCTCTCCATATTAAGTTATAATTAATGACATGTTTGTTTTTTATTTCTTTGTGATCAATATTTTTAATTGCAAAACATGATCGTTTAGTACCTTTTGCTGAAGGTTAATTCTCTTCAACTTATAGATAAATACAGTATGGTTCAATTTGTACTAAGGACATCAAAACAACATTTAATGTCATGTTAATTAAAATTCACTTATTTTATCCAAACACCTCAGACCAAAGAGTTATTAACCACCAAGTTTGAGTCAAAAGGCATATAGACATTGTTTCTAAAATGCTATACATTCATTCAACCTTTATTTATACAGGCTATTTGGGCAGCACGGTGGCACAACTGGTAGAGCTGCTGCCTCTCAGCGAGAAGGTTGCCGGTTCAAATCCCGGTCCGGGGGCCTTTCTGGGTGGAGTTTGCATGTTCTCCCCGTGCATGCGTGGGTTTCCTCCGGGTACTCCGGTTTCCTCCCACAGTCCAAAAACATGCATGTTAGGCTGATTGGTGACTCTAAATTTACCCTAGGTGTGAGTGAGACAGGTCCCTCTTGTAAATGAGTCCCCGTGACTCAACGAGGCTAGCCTGTATAAATAAAGGTTGAATGAATGAATGAATCCTCGTTGACCCACGGGGACTCATTTACAAGAGGGACCTGTTTCACTCACACCTAGGGTAAATTTAGAGTCACCAATCAGCCTAACATGCATGTTTTTGGACTGTGGGAGGAAACCGGAGTACCCGGAGGAAACCCACGCATGCACGGAGAGAACATGCAAACTCCACCCAGAAAGGCCCCCGGACCGGGATTTGAACCGGCAACCTTCTCGCTGAGAGGCAGCAGCTCTACCAGTTGTGCCACCGTGCTGCCCAAATAGCCTGTATAAATAAAGGTTGAATGAATGAATGAATGTATAGCATTTTAGAAACAATGTCTATAAGCCTTTTGACTCAAACTTGGTGGTTAATAACTCTTTGGTCTGAAGTGTTTGGATAAAATAAGTGAATTTTAATTAACATGACATTAAATGTTGTTTTGATGTCCTTAGTACAAATTGAACCATACTGTATTTATCTATAAGTTGAAGAGAATTAACCTTCAGCAAAAGGTACTAAACGATCATGTTTTGCAATTAAAAATATTGATCACAAAGAAATAAAAAACAAACATGTCATTAATTATAACTTAATATGGAGAGACTGTAAAAAGACCAAATTTGATAGTTGGGGCTTCTCTCATAGTTCGACTGTCAGCCAGACAAGCTGTTAATTCAGGTGGTATTTAAAACTTTGCTCCACAGAATATGTTTTTAATATTTATGCTTTGTGTCTACAACCATTTGTGTTGAGAAAGTTTCCTTGAGCTGCTTAGCCATGCTAGTCGCTAGCATAGATATCATATATAGAACACTAGATACCGCATGGCCCGCTCTCGCACAGATAATATATACACGCGCTCTCGCCTATTGGAGCTGACGAGATTTCAGGCAGCCATCTTGAAGGCGTCCACCGCTCCACTCAGCCTTATATATTTGGCTGGCACAATATAGTATCAGCGCATTTAATCAATCATAACTCGCTGAATAGTAATGCTATTGTCACATATTTAAATTTTAGGCATACAGCTATTAAAACTGCATGTATAGGAACGTATAGTTTAGCATATTTAAATATTTTTTGGTGGAATACAATAGTGTACTGTACTTTAATATATGTTTAGCAAGACACAACCAAAGATGCAATTTATTCACACACACATATATATTCAGATAGCATATATATATATATATATATATATATATATATATATATATATATATATATANCAACAGCAGCACGAACATGAGTTTGTGTGAGCAGGTGGGCACGGATTAATATAAAAACATGCTCTCTTTACCTCTTGACTTCTTCACTGGCCTGGTCCCTCACAGATCTAGTTGCCATCCTCACTTCAAAGTCTTCTGCAACAGCTCGTCCAGCGCTGACATTTTCTTCTTTTTACAAGGTGGTTCATCATCTGAAATAGAAAACAAGCACCATATATTACTGACTATGTTAGCCATGAAGTTTTTTTTTTTTACTGACTTTACCATTTTATGTAAAAATCTTCATCTGATGTTCAGAATTTATTTATGTAGGGACTCGTGTATAACATGTGTAAAAGATGTATCATTATCATCATCCCCCATTACCTAGGAATAAAACATGACATTACATTTAGTGTACAGTATGGTTAAATGCAGTGTAAACAATCAAAAAAACAGTAGGCAGAATAAATCTAGTGACAGCAACAAAACACAGCAGACTGTAAGATGTATTTTGACAGTGTGTTGGGGGATTTACCTTGTGATGCAGGGATGTTGTTTCTGCTGATAGGCTTGTGCATCATGGCTACTGTTGTAGCTTTATGCTTCTTATTAATCTTGTATGGCTGTGGGTCATAGTCATGCAGCTTATATTATAGGTGAAGGCTGAGACAACGCAGTTCGGGTCCAACAACGTGTTTATTCTTCTGTGTAACAACAAGACTGTTCACCCATTCTGTGGGCTCATTGACAGGAGTTATCACTGCTACTGAGGAAGGGCAGGGACTTAAAACAGTGTGGAAGAGATCTTCAAGGCCTGTGTAGCTCGTGAACTATCACTGAGTTGCCCGTAAAATTTAGTGATAACGTTACCCGTCGCTTTGTGTGTGGCAGCTGCATGATCCTGCTCGTTGTTGTGAGGCTTGAAAAGTTGTTGGTCGAGGTTTGTTGTGCTACCAGTGTACTTCAGAGGTGCGCTGCATAGCTTACAAATAGCGTGGCTTTTGTCGAGTTTTCCGTCCTTCTAGTAAAACCCGAAAACGTTCCACACTTTAGATTTTTGTCTGGCTGATGTGTTGAAAATCTTTCACGGTGACTTGCTAGCGCGGCGGCTACTATTTACATCCATGCTCGTGCTCTTGGTGAGCTATGGCGCATGCGTGAGAATAGCTTCGCTCTCGCGTTGTTTTAGAAACGCATTGTAAACCCAGCAAGTGTCGCGATAACCGGTCCGTGTCTTTTCAACCGGTTCATCTCTGAATTTGTGGCTGGTTGCTGTCGGTTTACGTGGATGCTACCGATGCAACCACATCGCTAGCTTGTCAAACCGGATATCCGGTCGAATCGCCTAGTAACGAGGCTATTTTTAAAAAGTAAGGAGTAGAAAGTACCAGTAATTGCGTGAAAATGTAAGAAGTAGAAGTATAAAGTAGGCTGAAAAATAATTACTTTACTAAAGTATAGATAACTAAAATTTGTACTTAAGTAAAGTAACGAAGTATTTATACTTCGTTACTTGACACCTCTGCGTACGTCACAGAAATCGCATTGTGAAGTACCCGGATGTCCCGTGAAGAAACACAGCATGGATTTTAAACTCACTTTGAAATGAATTTTCATTAATTTATCGTTTTGTTTGCAACAACAAACATAGTTGAATGATGCAAGATACAGTATATATGTTGTAACAATTTATGCAAAGTTCAAAAATCATGTCACACACACTTTAATGTATCTTTTCGATGGGTGGTTTTTTTGGCTCTTAGTGGCCATCAAGTAGAAAGTCAGGGTCACAGAATAAAACTTGGAAGGTTTTAGCAGATTATTATTATTAGGAATAATGTGTAACTTGTATTAAAGCAAATTGTCCTGATGCATGCTCAATAATCAAGGTAGATAAATCTACCACAAAGTATTTAGCTTTCTAGGGCAAATGATCATCGATTTTAATTTTGTGCATAGAGTCCTGAAGGTTTGCAAAAAAACAATGTGAGGATACAGTGAGAATCGACGGGAAAGTTCATCTCACCTCTTGGGTCAATTATAAGGATGTGAAAAACAGACTACAGTATATGGAAAAGCTGTATCTTTTCCAAGCAGGAAGAATGTCAACAAAGAGCAAACAAATAGTGCTTTCTGCATGCTTGGACAGGAAATAGGTTCACAAGTCCTTGGGGCTTTTTGTCTGCTGTGTTTGGCTGCATTCTTCCATCTGGAATGTGCATGCTGACAAGGTGTTTTTTCATTCATTCATTCATTCAACCTTTATTTATACAGGCTAGCCTCGTTGAGTCACGGGGACTCATTTACAAGAGGGACCTGTCTCACTCACACCAAACAACCATCCACTCTCACACTCACACCTAGGGTCAATTTAGAGTCACCAATCAGCCTAACAAGCATGTTTTTTGGTCTGTGGGAGGAAACCGGAGTACCCGGAGGAAACCCACGCATGCACGGGGAGAACATGCAAACTCCACCCAGAAAGGCCCCGGACCGGGATTTGAACCGGCAACCTTCTCGCTGAGAGGCAGCAGCTCTACCAGTTGTGCCACCGTGCTGCCCTGTCAGTGTTAGCTGACAATACATGACACAAGTTTCTCTTTTATTGTTAGTTTTTAGAGCTTGGGGCTCTACGATGACGATTGGGTATTACTCGCTGCAGACGATAAAGGGGCCATTGTTTTTGCCTGTGCTTTAATTTAAGATGGCTGTCCCAGATATTTGATATTAGTTTACACAAAAACAGCTATCAGTCAGTTTTACAGATATTGAGAACATTTTAGTAACCATACCTCCATTATCTTTACCCACTTCACACTTTTTGTGTCTCGGAGGTCGAAGAGGCCGGGGACACCTGGACCAGTGGCGGCTGGTACGAGTTTTCTCCGGGGGGGCTATATATATATGTATATATA
>JBBPBX010042522.1:0-17880 GCA_038048925.1 Garcialebias charrua
TGTTCCCAGAGTGCTGTACTGTATCGAGGCACCTCAGTGTGAAGTCTGTGGGAAAAGTGTGGCAGAAAACGCACAACGAGAAGAGGTGACCAGACCCTGAGGAAGATTGTGGAGAAGGGCAGATTCCAGAGCCACCGTGCACAGGAAATGGGCTACAGGTGCCGCATTCCCCAGGTCAAGCCTCTTGAACCAGAAACTGCGGCAGAAGCGCCTGACCTGGGCTACAGAGAAGCAGCACTGGACTGTTGCTCAGTGGTCCAAAGTACTTTTTTCAGATGAAAGGAAAGTTTGCATGTCATTCGGAAATCAAGGTGCCAGAGTCTGGAGGAAGACTGGGGAGAAGGAAATGCTAGAAGTCCAGCGTCAAGTATCCACGGTCAGTGATGGTCTGGGGTGCCATGTCAGCTGCTGGTGTTGGTCCACTGTTTTATCAAGGGCAGGGTCAATGCAGCTAGCTATCAGGAGATTTGGGAGCACTTCATGCTTCCATCTGCTGAAAAGCTTTATGGAGATTTCATTTTTCAGCACAACCTGGCACCTGCTGTGCCAAAACCACTGGTAAATGGTTTACTGACCATTGTATTACTGTGCTCAATTGGCCTGCCAACTCTCTTGACCTGAACCCCATAGAGAATCTGTGGGATATTGTGAAGAGAAAGTTGAGAGACACAAGACCCAACACTCTGGATGAGCTTAAGACCGCTATCGAAGCATCCTGGGCCTCCACAACACCTCAGCAGTGCCACAGGCTGATTGCCTCCATGCCACGCTGCATTGAAGCAGTCATTTCTGCAAAAGGATTCCCCACCAAATATTGAGTGCATAACAGAACATTTGAAAGTCGACCATTAAAACATTGGTCGGATGAAATATGCTAATGTTGAGACATTTAGGGTTATATGCAAAAATCAGTATTAAAACAAGACCTGAAATATTTCAGTTGGTGTGAAATGAATCCAAGTTATTTTTATCACATTATGGAAAATGACCTTTATCACAATATGAAAAATTTATTTAGGACCTGTAAACTGTCCATGAAGGCAGCTCAAGAGTTTAAATGGTCATTAACTAAATGGTCATTAAAGTTTGCATGAAGTATCTTTACCAGTTTCTTTTGGATCAGGACAATCCAGTGTCCAGCATCAATGCAAGAGGTGGGGAGCACCCTGGAAGGGTTGCAAGTTCACAGGAATTGAGAACCACTCACTCACCTAGGGACATTTTGGAACAGCTATTCAACCAAACTACCAGTAGTCAGAGGGACAGTTCCTGAAAGCCAGCAGCTCAGGGGATGGACAAAGCGATTAAATATTTTAAATTAAGCCAGCGTACAGTAATTAGTCCTTAATTTTATTGCATTGAATCATTAATTCAATAAACCTAGAACCCCACCAAAATTTAAGTAGGCTAGATTAAGTCACCTGCGAACTACCAGTTGAAAAGCCCTGATTTAGAGTTACCAGTCTGGCAAACATGCATGTTTTGGTCTGTTGGTACCTGAAGAAAACCCACATGCACGGAGAACATACAAACAGCAGAATTCGTGCTCCATCATCCAGGTACCAAATCCAACAATGCTCAGTCAGGTCATCTGGACAGTTTGGATTAGGTACCTGGATGATTGAGCATGAACTTTGATGCCTTGAACCACTTTAGCTGCCCGCTTTAGAGGAGTGACGGGGGACAGGACAGCCCCCAGGAACCATTTCATCTCCAGCAAACTGGTCCATAAGTGTACTGCTTACTGAGAAAACAGTTTCTGTAAGGCTTCAATCCGAGTCTCAAGTAGAGGGTGAAATGTCTACCAAAAAAATAAACATGTCTAGATGACCTGAATGATTATTATCAGATCCATCCAGAAAGGCTCCCAGATTGGGATTTTAACTGGGACAACCTGCTCGCTGAGAGGCGGCAGCTTTACCAACTGTACCACCGTGCCGCCCCTGCAGTAAACTTAGCGCCGCCATTCAAGTCATTGAGTTTCACTCAACATTCATCTACCCTTTTAATCAGTGCAGGGATCGGTCAAGTTGTCCATCCTACTCAAGAAATTCCTCAAACCATCAAGATTACAAATGAACATACAAATGGTTTCGTTTCAGTTAAACATACAAATGGTTTCGTTTCAGTTACTTTATTGACAACATTTATCTACCATTACAGGGCATCTCTGCCATTACAGGGCATCTTCCAGTTGATGTTTCACTTTTTCTAGACAAAAAAGAAAAAAGGTGTAACAGTCTAGGAAATAAAAAAAATTTAATTTTTTTTTTTTTTAAGTCCAGGCATTTTGGCACAAATCTGTGCAGGCGCGTCCATTTTATTAAGTGTAAGGGTACAAGATTTAGGAGTTCAATCCATTTGTACACAAAAGCAAATGCTGTATACGGATCAAACAAATCTTAATGTGCTAAAGTGAGATGAATTACTGGTAATTTGCATACAAAATATGAATCTGAAAAGGGTTACTAGAATGCAAAAATCAGTTTTAATTGTTAATTTCGTCAGCATTTTAGGAGGGAAGGGACATTTTGCCAGGATCCGCAATTTGAAACAATTAAATTACAGTTTATGAGCCGATTCAGATAGGACGGCCTTCTAGGCTGACGACATTTGACCCCATTTTGGATGCAAATAGCTCCCGGCTTCCATAATCTGAAAGGTCGTTCATCTGCAGCTCGTGTTTGATGCCTGAGGAGAAGAGGGAACAGTTCAAACCCGAAAAGTGTCAATTTACATATTGGAAAATTATAGTGGCATCTTCAAACATAAAAGCCCACACGTACCTGTCATGACCTTCTTAAGAGAATCTTTAGAGCTAGCATACTGCATTTTTGCCTTGATGGGTGCCGTTTCAGAAGCCCTGACGAGGAGAAGTCATTTCACTGCCCGCATTTTTTTTTAACAGTTTGCAAATTAATTTTATTTTAAGATTCAAAAGTAGAAGGGTGGAATCTTACCACATCACAAACACCAACTCTTCCTTCTTGCTCTCCTTGGTCGCGTAGTGGCAGTCGTACAGCAGGTAGCGACACTGTTTCATGTCCAGCAGATTCAGGAAGAACATGAAGACGTCGTCGTCAGCTGAGAAATCTTTTTCCCGGAAGGTTTTCTCTATCCCAATGAAGCCGTCGGCGATTTCGAAGACGACGAGCCTGAGCCGCTCATTTGAGTCAGCATCATTTTTCACCACCTTCATTTCGTTGATGATCGCCTTCACCTCCTCGCTGACTTTCACTCCAGAGGCCTGGGGGGAAAATAAAAATCATTTAGTGTGGAAAACATTATTACCTTTTTTTTAAATAACCCTAAGCGTCAAGACTAAATTGGTAAACGTAAAATAAATATCCCTGCAGAAAATTGATAAAGCTTCATTTTATGACGTCTTATACCCGTTTTGGGCCTTCAGCAGACACCCTTCACTTGTGCGCGGGATTGACGAGAAAGAAGAAGTGAGAAATGAAGGAACAGGAAGCTCTTCAGAACTGAGCGAGAAGTTCAAAACACCCAAAAAGCAAAATGTGCTAAAAGCTTGTTTAACTTCCATTTTAAAAACTCTAGAAGCAACATGCAAAGAGTGCTGCCTTACACAAGCTGCCGAGGCCCGAGTTCGGTCACATTCCACTCATTGAGGAACATGTTGGCACAAGAAAAACCACCCAAGTCTCTCGGAGCAAGTATGAAGCACGAACAAAGCTCCCTCCATTTTGAAGGCAAACCACACCTTGAAATAAACCTTTTCACAAACACCAGACCAGGTTCTCTCACCTTTTACCTCCACTTAGGCACCAAAATAAACCCTTCCATATCAAAACATACATTGTGACAGTAACAAATGCTACAAGTTTTGCACAAATACTTAAAAATAAATAAGGAAGGTCATACACATTTCCTCAGTTACACAATTAAGCAGCAGTTTAAATGCACTTAAAAGTGAAGCTATAAAGGAGAGGGAGCATTACTCACCATTGTGCTTGAGATGTGTGACGGAAACGGGCAGCAGAGGAAGAATGGCAGCAGCAGTCAAAATGCTGAAGGCTCATAAGGAAGAGGAGCAGCAGATTGACTCATATGAAGGAGGAGCTGTGATGAATGTGTGCACCTCCAGGCGTGGAGCCACCCCTTTCTGTGCAGGTGTGGCAGTTGCAGCTGCAACCTCGGCCTCTAATCAAACACCAAACCTTAAACACTGAATTTCTAACTGCTTCCTTTTCTTTCACGGTTTGAGTTTATTTATCACTTTATCCATGTAGAGAAGGCGGAAGTACAGCGTGTGTATTTTGAAGTAAAGCTCCAGGTGTGGAAGGTGTGATCAGCAAGTAACACCCTTATATGGAAAACAAACCTGTCCAAATGTTTCACTCATCTGCTGCTGAGATGAAGCTCGGTGCCCTTATAAGGTAAAAGGCAGGACGAATTCGTGTCAGAAGAATTTACCTGTTGAAACTCAGACACCACATGACGATGACTAATGAGAATCAGAAGACAATAATTGGCTCCTGGAGCTAACACAGACGCACATATTTCATGTTTCAGAAGATGCCCTGAGTCATGTGAAGGTTGAAGTGTAAGTTTTTCTACAAGTTCTGCAAAGAAAAAACAGATATAATGAAGATGCAAGGTTGCTGATTGTGGAAGAAAAAAAGATGAAGTGTCGTCTTAATTCAGTTTGTCAAATAAAACCTAAGTTTATCTGAAAAGTCCAGGGGCGGAACAAGGAAATAGGCGGCCCTGCGGATAGAAGGCCCCTTAGCCCCCTCGACACTTTAACACCACACTTTCTTTGCTGTTTGATAGTAAGTAAACAATGTTTTTTTAAACAAATGCAGTTTTTAGCAATTAGTTTTGAACATCCAATAATTCTCAGTCGGGTCATCTGGACAGTTTCTTTTTTGTAGAAACGTTTCACCCTCCATCCGGAGGGCCTCATCAGTCAGAGGAGTTCCAGCAAACTGTTTCCCCACCAAGCAGTAAACGCCTTAAGTGGACCAACCAGTTTGCTGGAGCCTGCCTGGGAGGAGTCGACGAGGGACAGGACGGCCCCCAGAAACCATCTTGGCTCCAGCAAACTGGTTGGTCCACTTAAGGTGTTTACTGCTTGGTGGGGAAACAGTTTGCTGGAACTCCGCTGACTGATGAGGCCCTCCGGATGGAGGGCGAAACGTTTCTACAAAAAAGAAACTGTCCAGATGACCTGACTGAGAATTATTGGATTTGGTACCTGGATTATTGAGCATGAACTTTCTTGCTTAGTTTTAAACATGTTAAAAACAACTCAGCAGGTCTGAAGGAGATGGAAAAAGTTTAGGAGCTACAACAGCAAAAAGCTGGGTTTAAAAATCAGATCAGAATATACCTGGTGGGTTCGATTTGAGAATTAAAGTCTCTGATCACTTGAATAGAGGCTCGATGGTTGAATTATAGTGTTGAATGCAGGTAAATTAATGTTTAATCTGTTTGGAGTTTGACTGGTCGCCAAGGAACGGGTGTAACAACTCATTTGACCTTTAACCTGTTCTCATCAGCCTTGCTGCTTGGTCTAAATAAAATTCTAAATCAAGGTGTGTACCACACAACATGTGACAATATGTGTAGTTCTTTGTTTGATTTACTTTGCTTAGACCCGTCCAAAGCCTTTGATACTGTAGATCATGACATCTCATGCCACAAGCTCTCAGATCTTAGCTTCTCATATCACACTGTTGGCTGGTCTCAAACTGTCTCTCAGGTCTGAAGCAATGTGTTCGACATAATGGTATTTTATCTAGCTATCTAATGGTCACTAATGGTGTGCCACAAGGCTCAGTTTTAGGTCCCACTCTTTTTACAATTTATATAATGTCAAAACATTCCCGATGCATCTCTATGCCCGATGATACTGTTGTTTATTGCCAAGCTAACACAGTTGCCAAGGTTTTCCAGCTTCTACAGTCTGCATAGACATACTTAGTCAAACTTACTCCATCTAAAGCTGGTGCTAAATGCTGATAAAACCAAAGGGATGCTGTTTTCAAACAGAAAGTTGGTGCCAGCAGTTCCACGCATTGAGTTTGTGGATTCTTACAAAATAATTGTGAACTTTGGTCAATGCACATCTCTCTTTTAAGCCACATATAGAATCTTGATAAAGAAACAGGAATTAAAACTGGGTTTCTTTTTCAGAAATAGATCTTGCTTAACTCTGAATGCCAGAAAACGCCTTGTAGCTGCTACCTTCCTACCGGCCATTGACTATGGTGACATTATTTACATGAATGCCCCTGCCAGCTGCTTGCAGATGTTGGATGCTGTCTACCATGGTGCGCTAAGATTCATAACTGGTTGTAACTACCGTACCCATCACGGTGCTCTACTCAGTCAGTTGGTCATCATTATCTACACGTAGACTCTCACACTGGTTCATTTTCGTCTATAAATCCCTTTTTGGTCTGCTACCTTTTTATGTCTCCTCCCACTTGTCTCGTTGTCAGTGCAGTTTCAGCATGCACTCTCAGGACATCCTTACCTGCAGCGTTCCCTCAGTGCGGACTGAGCTTAGCAAATAAGGCCTTTTCCTACACTGCCCCTGCAACCTGGAACACCTTGCAACAAGAACTGAATTTGTCCACCTTAATTTCTTTAGGGGGTTTTAAACATTTGATAAGGCCAATAGAAACGTCAAAGCTAGTGTGTTCTTGTTTTTAGTGTTTTACCTTGTTTTATGGCACCTTGATTTATTGTTTTATGACACTGCTTTTATTTTAACTGCGTTTTTACTGTAGTTTATTGTTATTGTTGTCTGTACTTTCTATGTTCTGTCTGGAACAGGTCTCTCTTGTAAATGAGTCCTCATGATTCAATGAGACTAACCTGTATAAATAAAGGTTGAATGAAGAATTATTTTTCCAATATTTCACAGCTAAAGAAACGCAACTGAAAGACTTTTGTGGTCTGAGCTTTAAAATGTCATTCACAAAAAAAAATACTCGTCTTTGCATGGCGATACCGAGTTCAGCTCTTTTAGTCAGCCCTGTAATTTAGGTGGAGAACCAAGCCTTTCTTCACATAATCTATTTTTATATTTTCAGATAGCCTGCCTCATCATCTCAGTGGCTTTCCTCCCTTTGTGTGGATTTATGGTTTTACAGTCAGATCACAACACCCCACATCTGGAATACAGCTTCCAAAAATCAGCACACGTCTGAGCGTACCTGCTAACGCTGCTATCGTCTGAGTGAGTAGAACACTAAAATGCCGTTCATGTGTGCAACACAGTCCGCGGGTCGTTTGGGAGTTTACTCGTGAGGCCCGCTGGGCAGAGTTTGACCAAAAAGAATCAAGAATTATTTATTTATTTATTATTATTATCTTTGGTGCATAACGGATTAGCCTGTCCCACCTCTATGCATTTTTCCCAAAGACTCTATTCTGTAGAGTATTACTATTTTATTTAAACAATTTCAGTCATGGACGTGACACCAAAAGTCACCAGAGGCACCTCTAGAAAGCTTTCATAGAGGTGCCCACATGAAGGCTGCTGCTGACCTTGGGGTGGCACACCAAAAACCAAAAAGTCACAAGATAATTTCACAGGATTTTTTCTCCTGTTGTTCAAAGTACAGGTATCGACTTACGACATTTCGGGGTTACGACACGCATCTCCATTAAAAAAAAAAAAAAATATATATATATATATATATACAGGTATATATTTTGAATTTTTTTCATTTTGAAGCCGATTTACGCAGTTTCCGGCAGTTTCCCGTTTCCCGTTTTGCTAGCTGTGGAGGCTACAGCTGCCTGTACTCTATAAAAAAGCTAAGTCTGGTCCTCTGGACATTCAAAAAACAAAACAAAACTTGTTGGACCAAGCTGGACAGGCAGCAGCTGTGGAAAAGTAGCTGTTTTATGGACAGCGGTTTTACAACATAAACAAATGCAGAATCCGGAGGAGGGAGGGAGAAACTGAGGAAATGGCTTCACCAGCAGTCCAGAGTAGGAAATTAAAGGGGACCTCAGATGCATTTTTTAAATTTTTATGTTATTTCTGTGTGCTATCTAGACCCTATTCCTTCAATTTAATGCACAAAATAATTCTTAGATAATCAATTATACCCTTTTTAATTCTGCCAGTTTTAACTTTCGTTTTGAACGACCGGTTTCTGATAGAAGTTCTGAAGTCCACGCCCTTCAAAGATCTGTTTACGCCCTCGTAACAGCCAGTATCTGTAATGTGTTGTTGTTTTAAAATTAGCTCTTTTTTTATTACTCATTTGACTTACTGTTAGTGCTAGCTTAAGATAACTTACCGAAACCCGTCTGAGCGCGCCGCAGTTTGCTGCTCCTTTTAGCATTAGACCACCCGAATCCGAAGCTAATGTTAGCTTGTTCCTCTTCCGGTTTTCGCCAGCTCCGCTCGGAGACTTTGGGCGTTATCGCTGTTCCAGTCAAGACAACACAAAGTTCACCAAGTGTCTCCCGTAAATTAATCCGTAAGGGGAAGGTCCTCACTGCTGCGAGGCTGCAGCAAGGCTGTACAGTTGAAGCTCCGCTCCATGGCGCCAGAAGAGGGTCCCGTCGCAACCGGTCTCTACGCCGGGGGTATGCTCGTTTAATTTTTGCCGGCGGCGCGTTGGGAGAGATCGCAAATACACTAAAAATTGAACTAAAAAACATAAAAATAACAATTATACTTTATTTATAAAGCCATTTAAAAAACCACAGCTGCAACAAAGTGCTGTACACATGAAATTAATAACATATAAACAAAAGATGAGATGAAATCATGAAAAACAACAGTCATGTGTTTAATACAGAAGTGGGTTGAGCCTAACCAGGTGAGGGGCTGGACTCAGGTTTGAGGTGGGTTGTCCTCGCGCCTGTGACGTCACAGGCGCGATTGACTTCCATTTTATTTCAAAAACGAACCGTTTTCATCACAGTAAA
This sequence comes from Garcialebias charrua, assembly GCA_038048925.1. Classification (NCBI taxonomy): domain Eukaryota; kingdom Metazoa; phylum Chordata; class Actinopteri; order Cyprinodontiformes; family Rivulidae; genus Garcialebias; species Garcialebias charrua. Next base: position 8,926 of record JBBPBX010042522.1, read on the forward strand.
ATAAATCTACTTAGAGTAAATAAACCACTGGGTGCATTTTTTTGGCACAAGGACTGTTTTTTTATGAAGTAAATACCCAAAGTTTAGTAAAAAAACATTAAAAAGTGAATTTTGCATGTGTGGTCCCCTTTAACTATTTTTTCACTTCATTATGGCTCTGAAATGTATAGGTACTGTATGTGTATTTTGATAATTATGTAGGGTACTGTGTTAGGATAGGCTAAGTGCTTGGTAAAATACAGTACTGTACGTATAAGGTGCAGTTTGGACGTATTTCGAATTACGTTGAAATTCGAGTTACGACGCAGCGTAAAGGCCCCCCATAGCTCTGCGTTCGGCCATATGCCGTACTACGCGCGCGTTCTGTGCGTGCACGTTCGCCAGCACAGCTCTGCATTCGTTCTCGCGTTTTCGCTCCAAATTCACAGCGCAGAGCATTCGCTGATTGGTCATTTGCTGGACACAAGTTTAATTCGCTCGCTACAAATTCATTCATTTCCTCATTCATTCATTCATTCAACCTTTATTTAGTCAGGTAAATCTTTTGAACCTCAAGGGCTCATTTACGAAAGCGACCTGCTAAAACTAAAGAACAATGAACAGCAGTGGTATAATTTCCTTAAACAATAAACAATAAACAAACAAACAATAAACAATAGAAAACAAAAGAGAGAAAAAAAAACAAAAGAAAGTTTTTTTTTTTTTTTTTTACAAAGTATCAAAAAACTAGCAAAACATTATAAGGTAGACGTATAAAATCAAAGACAGGAACAGATCTGCATTGGTTTTTGCCAGGATTCCAACAGATCTGTTCCTGTCTTTGATTTTATACGTCTACCTTTTCCTCATCATTTCAGTCATGGAGTCAGCGGAGGAGGAAGTGATCACTTGACTTTTGGCAAAAAAAAACTAAAGAAAATGCCAGATCAGGGATGAAGAAGGGGAATTTAATACATTTGTGTCACATACAAAACAGTCCGGCGCCGGGCAGTTTATTGTGAGACAACGCGTTTGCGTACGCTGTCGTAAAATTAGAGCTTTGTGCGTTCGTGGTACGCTTGTGCCTCTGCGTACGTACGGCGTACTGCGGCGTACGGCCGAACGCAGAGCTATGAGGAGGCCTTAAGAACGGATCTCCGTCGTAAGTCGGGGACTACCTGTATACTAATTTATAGAAATTTGAAAATATATGTAAAAATGATAGCAATGGCGTTTTTCCATTTTAGCATTCCGTAAATTCACATTGGTTGCTTATTTTCATGCCAGTGTTTTAAACAAAAATCTTGTGACATCTGTTAATGCTCGGATTGTGTGTTGGGGACGACTCTCAGCTAAACCCCAAACTTTAACTCAATATCTGCAAATTGGATTGAGTTGTAGCAATTTTTGTGTTGACTAAGGTCAGTTGGCGGTCTTAGTTGTAGATAAACAGCACAGCCAATAATTATTTTTCTGAAAGTTTTACTAAAATCAGTCCAGTAAATTAAAAGACTGATTTGCCCCACCCTCACTTTATTGGTGGCACTCCTGACTTAGTTTGTGCTCAGAGTTCGTGTTGGGAATGACTCTCAGCTGCTACCACAACAAATTGTTGCTCAACATCGGTAAAAGTTGTATTGTACTGTAAGCTAAGGCGGACATTCATGAACCAGGTAGACTCCAACTGTTATTACTCCAACTGTTATTAGCTGTAAATGTCCATCCAGATGTTACGTTTTGAGTTTTATTAAAATCCATCCACTGGTTCACGAGATATTTTGCTAACAGACAGCCAGATCGACAAACTACCACTCTGTGCTAAGTTAAAATGCTTATTTAATGCTGCATTTCATGAAATTGTCAATTCATCAGTCTGTCTGGAGCCAGAAAGGAGCAGCTTGATGCAGCTGTTTTAATGAGAGGATGGTGTAGTTTTCCATCACAACAGCCTCAGTTTGTCCATCCTTCTGCTCAGAAAGTTCTGTTTTTCTGAAGCTCCTCTTCAAATTACGCACCTATAAATCTGAGGTCTTGGTTTCCCTTTTGAAACTTTGACAATTTGATTTGAAGACTGTTATTGCTGTTCGCATGCATGGTTGAAGAGTAAAAACAGTGTAACTTGGTTCAAAATGAAGTTTTTTACTCGTTGAACAGATCAGCAGGGAGGAAAAAGCTTTGGAAGGAAATGTGTTTTACTCTGTTAAGGCTCGTCATCATAACTGTGGTCACTCTTGTCTATCGAAGCAAAAGGCAGCCAGCAGCGACTTTGAAAGTAGCAAAAGAGGAAACACAAGCCAGAGCTGTGCAGAGCAGGAAATGACTGCTGCGTGGCTCCTTGTGAACACTTCATGCTGCAGCAAGAAGTTTGGCCTCAAGACAAGAAACCAGGAACAAACTAAATGTGTGAGGAGCAGGACATCTGCTGGTTTATCACCAGTACTTGACTGAACATCTGCTTTGTCTCGTGTTACATGTGGCGATGAAGCAACTTCTGATTGAAGCGATTGAAGGGCAGTCAGTGATCGGGTACACACACATTATTGTTGTTTATTTGTTTTTTAAATGTCTATTTAAAAGTTCATGGCAAGTTCTGTAAAACTGGAAAACAATTTTCCTTACTAAAACATCCAACACATCTGCGAAGATTTAGGGTTTTGGAACCCAGACACTGATCTTGGCTGGTTAATGAACAAATAAATGCTCTGAGGGCCAGAGGAGGTCCAACAACACATCAGACTCCTAATGAGGTTTATGAGACGCTGATTGTGGTGATGGATGATGAAATGTTGGGAAAAGACACATTATTTTAAATATAAACTTAAAATATACTGTACATCCACCATTCGTCAGGAGATAAAGCTGATGAATCTCAAGTAACAATCTGCCGAGAACCAGAGTTGTGTTGTGAGAGTTTTGTTACTTTTAGCCAGTGTTTTTCTACATTTGGGTTTCCTCCGGGTACTCCGGTTTCCTCCCACAGACCAAAAAACATGCTTGTTAGGCTGATTGGTGACTCTAAATTGACCCTAGGTGTGAGTGTGAGAATGGATGGTTGTTTGGTGTGAGTGAGACAGGTCCCTCTTGTAAATGAGTCCTTGTGACTCAACGAGGCTAGCCTGTATGAATAAAGGTTGAATGAATGAATGAATTTAACTATTTTTTTGTTACTTTAAACTAAAGTTCAGCTACTATTAACTAGAACATTGTTACTTTTAGCTCATGTTTCACCTCTTGCTCTTCTCAAGGGCGGGACGTCTCCTCTCGGTCTCCGCTTTGCTTTTGCTTTGTCTTGTCTGTGAAACTGTCTGAGAGCCTCTCTTCTACAAAATCTTCTGACTCATAACTATGGACTTCAATTTGGTCAGTTGGTCCCTCAACACAACTGATAACATTTCTTCAAAGAGAAGACAGGATGTAGGTGAGCCGATTTGCCCTGTTGGCATGCACACAGCTGGATATCTCATCGACTTGGAAGACTTGATGACGTGTTTATCTCTGCTGTCATCTGTGGATCTTAAAGGGGACCAAAGATGCAAAATTCACTTTTTAATGTTTTTTTACTCTACTTTGGGTATTTACTTCTTTAAAAAACAGTCTAGGGCCAAAGAAATGCACCCAGTGGTATATTTACTCTAAGTAGATTTATTTTTCAGGGATATAAATGTCTCGTTTTCAAATCCTGCGGCTTGTGACGTCACAAGCCGCAGCCACAACCCACCCCAAACCTGAGTCCAGCCCCTCACCTAGCAACCCCTGGTTAGGCTCAACCCACTTCAGTATAAAAGACGTGACGGTTGTTTTTCCTGATTTCATCTCATCTTTTGTTTAAATGTTCTTAATTTCATGTGTACAGCACTTTGTTGCAGCTGTGGTTGTTTTAAATGGCTTTATAAATAAAGTATAATTGTTATTTTTACGTTTTAGTTCAATTTTTAGGTATTAGCGATCGCTCCCAACGAGCAGCCGGCAGACATAATACGAGCAGATCACAGCTGCCTGACCATGCAACGAGCGGAGCAAAGCGGGCGGGGATTGGACATGCTGGCGAAGGGACCATCTGCCGCCAGGAGCTGCTAGCTTTTGAGGACCGTTTGTCCGATCAGAGGTTGCCTCATACGGATAAATTATCTGGAAACACTCGGTGAACTTTGTGTATGTGTCTGCGATCGCTCCCAAAGCGCCGCATGCAACGAGCGGAGCTAAGCGGGCGGAGGAGGAACGAGCTAACATTAGCCTCGGATTCGGGTGGGCTAATGCTAACAGGTGCAGCAAATGGCGGCGCGCGCATACGGCTTTCGGTAAGTTATCTTAAGCTAGCACTAGCCATTTCTAAAGTGCATGAAATGCTAACGTAAACCCTTTGGAGGGCGGAGTTAATGTAAACAGATTTTTGAAGGGCGTGGCCTTCAGAGCTCATTATCATAAACCGGTCGTTCTGAACGGAAGTGAGAAAAGGCAGAACTAGAAAGGGGATATTTTATTATCTAAGAATTATTTTGTGTATTAAATTGAATGAACATGGTCTGGATAGCCCACAGACATACCATAAACATTAATAAAACCAATATTTGGTCTCCTTTAAGGATGCATATTTAATTGGATTTATGACAACTGGATCCTGCTTTTTGGATTTTGCTGGTTCCTGGTCTATCAACAAAAAAGGAAGACGTCGGCAGCTAAGCTGGACCTGGTCAGGCTGCCTGTCTTACATGATGGCTTGGTTCATGTCTTGAGAATCCAGACTTTTGGCTGAATGGATCTAGGGGATTTTTTTTTTTTCAAAGTCAAAGTCAACTTTATTGTCAGATCTGCAATATGTACTGTACAGGACATACACAGGACCGAAATTGCGTTTCTCTCAGTCCCTCGGTGCAACAGTAAACATCTAAACATTGAAACACTGAAACATATAATAATAGACATAAGCATAAAATAGTAAAACTAACACTGTCCTGAGTTTTTTGCATAGTGGTATAAGAGTATGAAAATTTACACCAACTCTAAAACTAAAACATTAAACATTTAATGAACATAATACTGTCCTGAGTTTTTGCATACTAGTATAAAAAAAGAGTATAAAAAGTATAACTAAAATAAACTAAAGGTTTCTAGCATTGACATTTGCAAAGTGGCAAAGCAGCGTATGAGTTAATGTACACAGTATATGTATGAGGTAGTAGTTGATGTTGTTATAGAGGCAAAAAGTGGCATATGCAGTAAGGCACATTGGGCATCCCTAAATAAGACCGTTCAGAGCACACTGTATATGTATCAGCAGTGGTGTAGATATTAGAGTAGTGTAAATGTAAACAGTAGTAATTACATGTAAGCAGTAGTAATAAAAGTAAACAGTATTAATAAATGTAAACAGAGAATGTAAACAGTATTATGATTATAGGCAGTGATGTAATACAAACATTAGTGCAAGTATGAGAAGTAGTGCAAACTGTATGAGCACATGACCGAGAGTTTAGTGAATAACCCGTTTGATGACACAGAGTCCAGTGTTAAAATCTTTGTGTTGTGTGGTAATGTGTGAGAAAGTTTTAGTGTTAAGGCAGTTCAAATGGGAGGGGGGGCAGAGCAGGCAGAGTGTTTAGCATCCTGACTGCCTGATGAACAGAGCTGTCTCTCAGTCTGCTGGTTCGAGCCTGGAGACTCCTCAGTCTCCTCCCTGATGGCAGCAGTCTAAAGCGGCTGTGTAGTGGGTGTGTGGGATCACCTGCCATGCGGTGGGCTTTCCGAGTGAGGCGTTTGCTGTGTAAGTCCTGCAGTGAGGGGAAGGAGGTGCCGACTATCTTCTCAGCTGCTCTCACAATGCGCTGGAGGCTCTTGCGGCAGGATGCAGTACATGCACCAAACCACACAGTGATGCAGCTGGTCAGGACACTTTCTATGGCACCTCTGTAGAAGGTGCTCATGATGGGGGTTGAAGCTCCAGCCCTTTTCAGCTTGCGGAGAAAGTAGAGACGCTGGTGAGCCTTCTTTGCCAGTGCTGCAGTGTTCCTGCTCCAGGACAGGTCCTTTGAGACGTGCACTCCCAGGAACTTGGTGCTGTCTACTCTCTCCACTGCGGTGCTGTTGATGGTCAGAGGGGCATGTTGGGCATCCTTCTTCCTGAAGTCCACAACAATCTCCTTTGTCTTCTCCACGTTGAGAGTGAGATTGTTGTGTCCGCACCACAAGGCCAGGCGGCTCACCTCGTTCCTGTAGTCCGTCTCATCGTTGTTGCTGATGAGACCCACCACTGTTGTGTCGTCCGCAAACTTGATGAAGTGGTTGGAGCTGTATGATGGTGTGCAGTCGTGTGTTAGCAGGGTGAATAGAAGGGGGCTCAGCACACATCCTTGTGGGGCCCCTGTGTTCAATGTGATGGTGCTAGATGTGTTACTCCCGACTCGTACTGTCTGTGGTCTCCCGGTCAGGAAGTCTAGCAGCCAGTTACACATTGAGGTGTTCAGCCCCAGACTGTCCAGTTTAAGGATGAGCTGTTGGGGGATGATGGTGTTGAATGCCGAGCTGAAGTCGATGAACAACATTCTAACATAGGAGTCCTTCGTGTCCAGATGTGTGAGAGCTGTGTGAAGGGCAGAGGAGATGGCATCGTCGGTTGAGCGATTAGGTCGGTATGCAAATTGGAAGGGATCCAGGGAGTCAGGGAGGACAGATGTGATGCTTTTCATGACTAGCCGTTCAAAGCACTTCATCAGGATGGGGGTGAGTGCTACTGGGCGATAGTCATTGAGGCATGCGGGCGTTGCCTTCTTTGGGACAGGGATGATGGTGGTGGCTTTGAAACAGGTGGGGACGATGGCCTGGCTCAGTGAGATGTTAAAGATGTCCGTGAAGACCGCTGCGAGTTCCCCTGCACAGTCCTTCAGCACACGACCAGGTATGTTGTCAGGACCAGAGGCCTTCCGGGCGTTAATCTTGATGAATGATCGCCTTACGCTGTCTGAGGACAGCGTCAGCACCTGGCCATCAGGAGAGGGGGGGAGTTTATGTGCTGGTGTGCTGTTACTTGCCTCGAACCGAGCAAAGAACTCATTCAGTTCATTCAGCGCAGAGGCTGAGCTGTCACAGGTCTGGGGGGGTGGTTTGTAGTTTGTGATGGTCTGTATTCCCTGCCACAGACTGCGTGTATCCCTGCTGTCCTTGAAACGGTGAGCTATTTTCCCAGAATACTGCCTCTTTGCCTTTCTGATGCCCCGGTCCAGGTTGTTTCTGGCTGCCCTCAGGCCCACCTGATCTCCCGCTTTGAAGGCAGCATTCCTGGCTTTCATGAGTCTGTGAACCTCAGCTGTCAGCCATGGCTTCTGGTTAGCCCGAACAGTGATGGTTTTAAGGTTGGTTACATCATCAATGCACTTGGTGATGTATGAACATACAGTGTCTGAGTACTCCTGGAGACATGTGGTGTTGTTTGTGGTAGCAGCTTCTTTGAACATACTCCAATCTGTGGTGTCAAAACAGTCCTGGAGTGCCTCTGAAGACCCCTCTGGCCACACTCGTATCTGCTTGCGGACTGGTTTTGTGACTTTCACCAGTGGCCTGTATGCTGGCTTTAGCATGACACAGATATGGTCCGAAGCACCAATGTGGGGGAGGGGGACGGCTCTGTAGGAATTTTTCATGGTGGTGTAAACCTGGTCCAGGGTGTGGTTTCCTCTTGTTGCAAAGTTTATGTTTCTGTATGTTTTTGGTAATACACTCTTTAAATCTGCATGGTTGAAATCACCAGCCGTGATGAGAAAAGCATCAGGGTGGGCTGTTTGTTGCTCACTGATGTGCACATATAGTTCATTTAGTGCCTCACCTCTATCTTTGCTGTTGGAGCTTGGAGGGATATATACAGCAACAATCAAAACAGCTGTAAACTCCCTCGGTAAAAAGAACGGTCTGCATTTAATAGTCATGAACTCCACTAAATGTGAGCAGTGTTTGTAGACCACAGCAGCATCACGACACCATGCGTTGTTGATGTAAACACAGAGCCCGCCCCCGCGTCTCTTACCTCCCTCGAGGGTTCGGTCCGCTCTGTAGCATGTTAGCTGCTCCAGCTGAATAGCATGGTCCAGAACGTTGTTGTTAAGCCACGTTTCCGTGAATACAAACACACAACAGTCTCTCACAGTCTTTTGTGTCGTTCGTAGCAGGCGTATATAATCCAATTTGTTGTCCAAGGAGCGCACGTTAGCCAGAACCATGGATGGAATAGCCGGCCTGTGTGGGCTAGCTGCTAGCCTAGCTCTGATACCTCCGCGTTTACCCCGCTTCTGTTTCCTGTCACGCCGCTTGTGGCGTTTCCATGGCGGGCGCGGTGAAGCGTCACGCCGCTTGTGGTACTTCCACGGCGGGCGCGATGAAGGGAAGCTCGGGGCTGGCTTCCAGAGCAGCTCGCAGTCACGAAGCTCACGTAACTCCTCCTCAAGCTCATGTAGCTTCTCCTGGAGTTCGCTGTTTATTCCCAAATGAGCGGTTTTTCCGACATCAAGCAGGAATTCACGGCTATACTTGCGTTCTTGAACACGTAGACAAGACAAAGACGTGCCGGCAAATTGCGGCGTGCAGGACAAAACAGACGAAAGCACCGTGTTGCTGGGAGAGAGAGAAGCCGCAACGTTTGCATGCGCCGCCATCTTGGAACCCCAAAGTAGCTAAAGATTTTCTGAGGCACTTTGTTTAGTCATTTAATTTGGACATTTCAGACGTGAGTGGACCGACACAGACTGAAGGTAGAAAGTTAAAGTTCTGCCTGTCCCCAAAACAATCGTGTTTATCTGACATTTGGCTCCCTGACTTGCCTTGACAGGCCGTTATCTCAACACGCCTGCTGAAGTTTTGTAAACTTGATGCTCTCGCCCCTCCCAACCCTTCTGCTGAGGAATTCCATGGACTTATCAGAGGAGCCCAGCTGAATAAACATTCTGTCATCATTTCAGGACTCTGGATTTGACTCTGGCTCCGTCCTCGGCA
>JBBPBX010042522.1:17969-28368 GCA_038048925.1 Garcialebias charrua
GAGTGTGCACAGATCTCCATGAACTGAGTGATTCTATCTGAACTCTGCAGTATGGGCTGGCATGAAAGCGCCTTTGAGTCTCCCTCCCCCGCACTCTGCGTAATGTCGGCGTCTTTATGTGCTTGTGTGAAATATTTTTTTCATTACCACATTTTTGACCTTCAGAGGTCAAAAATGTGTTAGGATTTTTTTTGTCTCCATACTCTGTGTCATTTTTCACCACTTTTATTGTCTGTCCAACAGATCTCACTTGTAAATGAGTCTTCGAGGCTCAGTGTGACTTATCTGTTTAAATAAAGGTTGAATGAATGTTTCACTACTTAAAGGAGAAATGTAATCAAATCTGAAAAAATCGATATAAGAAGAATTTCATATAGTAAACAACACACATAAACATACTTAGTATGCTTTTTTCAAGTCAGTAGCTTAAAGAAATAGTTTTTTACATTTTTCCTGCTACATGCCGAAGTACAGTGATTTCTGTAGTAATTTTCTGGACGCACTTTTATGACACAATTAAGACCTCCTTTGCTATCTTACAATAACACTGAAGCTATAAACCCATCATTACTGTCCTCTTGTCTGTCATTTAAAATGGAAGCAGAAGACTTTTTTGAATCTGAAGGATATCACTTTAGTTTGTCAAAAACAGTTTGGTGATTTAGTGCATTAATGGGCATTTCTATCCTGGAAATACGAATAGCCGTGCGTTAGCCGCCGCATGCTAACGTTAGCATGCTAGCGCCGTATGCTAACGTGGAAGTGGGGGTGTTGAAAATGTCCTGAAACAGTTACCAATGTCTTGTTAAGCTCTGTCTTCCCCAGAACATAGTAGGATCTAAAATGATTTTTAAAGATGAAGGAGCAAGTTGAAACATGCTGTCTCCCTCCTTGCTAGCAGGGAGCTGCCTGGCTAACTAACTACGGTGGCCCTACACGGCCAAAATTCTACAGCGGCCGAATGCACAGGAGCGGTAAAAATACAATATAAATTTTAAAAAAAGTTTTAAAATCGATTTTGGGGCTTTTAGAATCGATTCTGAATCGCCAGGACTAAGAATCTTGATTCTTTAAAAAATAGATTTTTTTTTTGCTGCATCCCTAATTGCTACACACTGAAACCTTTTTGTCCACAACTAGATACATGAGGATTCAAACAAGAACTCCAGTTGCACTGCCTACGTCATATTCAGGGGACGGAGAGCAGGCAGGGGGAGGGGGGTCAAAAACACCAGATCAGAATTTCTTCACTTTGCAAAGTCTAAATTTGAGTTAGGATGACATTTTTGACTTGTGAAAATTTCTCAACAAGCTTATTTTATGCTTTTCATTAGACTACTATTAGCTTAAAAACACTTTTCATTTCTCCTTTAAAACTAGTTGCTCCCGGTAGGTCTGGATGGCGCCTTGCAAGGCAGGCTACCACTACCGGTGTATGAATGTCTGAATGAATGGGTGGATGGCTGGTATTGTAAAGCGCTTTGGGGCTCCTCACAGGGGGCTGGAAAGCGCTATATAAATAAGCTCCATTTACCATTTAGCAATTTGGTACTTTATATGTTATATAACACTTTCTATATATATAACAGAGTTTAGCTATGAATATATAGAGTTGTTTCCACTTTTAATGATAATTTTGCTTACTTTTAATCTTTTGCTACATTTAATTATTATTTTATTTTTTACTTTTAACTGGTGTTTTTCTACATTTAACTATTGTTTTCTTACTTTTAACAGTTTTTTTTCTATATTTAACTAATGTTTTTTTAATTTTAATCTGTGTTGTTCTATAGTTAATTATTGTTTTTGTTCCTTTTAACTGATATTTTTCTACATTGAACTATTGTTTTGTTGCTGTTAACAAGTGTTTTTTCTACATTTAACTATTGTTTTGTTACTGTTAACCAGTGTTTCTCTACATTTACTTATTGTTTTGTTACTTTTAACTGGTGTTTTCTACATTTATCTATCGTTTTGTTACTTTTAACTGGTGTTTTTCTACATTTAACTATTGTTTCGTTACTGCTAACCAGTGTTTCTCTACATTTTTATTACTTTGATATTTTAGTATGTAGCATTTTTATTTCCATTGCCTCCTTTTATTGCTGTTGCTTTTATTCTATTTTCACTGATTTATTTTACCGGTTTTTATATTTTCTGTCCTGTTAAGCACCTTGGTCAATGCAAGGCATTGTAGGAAGGTGCTATACAAATAAAGTTTATTATTATTATTACATTTAATTGTTGTTATGTTACTTTTAACTGGTGTTTTCTACATTTAACTATTGTTTTGTTACTGTTAACAAGTGTTTTTCTACATTTAAATATTGTTTTGTTACTTTTAACTGGTGTTTTTCTACTTTTTATGTTTATGTTTATGTTTATTAAATTTGTTCATTTTTTTACAAAAGAAACAATACAAGGCAATCTCATAATGATAGTGTACAAAATGTAAAAAAATGAAAGGTGGCAGAAAGAAGAATAAATCTTATTATATCTGCCCCTTATCTCCAACAATCAGATTAAACAACAGTAGTCAAACCATGTAAACAATAATAATCTTCAACCAACTTTTTCCAACAATCAGGTTAAACAATAATATTCTTCAACCAACAGTACAAAATGACTAATTCTTTTTAGTTTTCTAACTAATACTAATACAGTACAAAATGACTAACACTTTCTAATTTTCTAACTAATACAATACACATTACGTTATTTCACATATATTTTTTTAACATATTTGTTTTGATCATTTTTTTAAATGTAAACATTGACTTGGCATTTTTAACTACATTCTCCAAGCCATTCCATAATCTAATTCCCTGAATTGAGGTAGAACGTCCCTTCAAACTGGTTCTGAATTGTGGTTTTACAAACAACTCTGTTCCCTTAAGATTATAACAACTTTGTCTTTTAACAAAGTGCATTTGGATATTTAAAGGTAATGCATTATTTTGAGCTCTATACATAACTGATAAAATATTATAGTCTACCAAATCATGGAACTTCAGTAATTTTAGTTGATAAAATAATGTACTTGATGGATGACGGTAATGCTTTCTAGTGATAATTCTTACAGCTCTTTTCTGTAATACAAAAATAGGCTTTGTGATTGTTTTACACGCATTCCCCCAAACATCAATACAATAGATTAAGTGTGGAACAATGATTGTGTTATACAACAAATACAGAGCTTTATCATTCAATAGGTCTCTGACTTTGTACAGTACTGCTATCGATTTAGCTATTTTTATTCTTACAGAATTTATGTGTTGTTTCCATGTCAGTTTGTCATCAATGATAACACCCAAAAACTTCACCTCATTCACTCTACAAATCTCAACATCCTCAATTTTGAGTGGAACATCGACAGTTTTCTTTCTATTACCGAATAACATGTAATTAGTTTTCTCTAGATTTAATGATAATTTATTTATTTTAAACCAAGTTTGTATCTTGACAAATTCTGTCTTTATCAATTCCAACATTTGTTCAATATCTTCACCTAAACAGAAAAAAGTGGTATCATCAGCAAAAAGTACACATTTAAGGAGTCCTGACACATTTACTAAGTCATTCACATATAAAATAAAAAGCTTAGGTCCAAGTACAGAGCCTTGGGGAACTCCACATGTGATATTACAGAGGTCAGATCTTACATCATTTATTTGTACAAATTGTTTCCTATCTTTTAAGTAGCTAGATACCCACTGTAATGCTGGTCCTCTAATACCATATTTGCTTAGCTTTTCTAGGAGAATGGTGTGATCAATAGTATCGAATGCTTTTTTTAAATCAACAAAAATACTGATACAATATTGTTTTTGATCGACAGCAGTAGTTATTTGTTCCATTAATTCCATGAGAGCCATTGATGTAGAGTTTTTTGCTCTAAATCCATACTGACTATTGCTTAGAATATTTTGTTTATCTAAAAATAGTCTTGTTACTGTTAGCCAGTGTTTCTCTACATTTAACTATTGTTTTGTTACTGTTAACCTTTTCTACATTTAACTATTGTTTTGTTACCTTTAACTGATATTTTCTACATTTAACTATTGTTTTGTTACTTTTAACTGATATTTTTCTACTTTTAACTATTGTCTTGTTACTTTTAACTGGTGTTTATCTACATTTAACTATTGTTTTGTTACTGTTAACCTTTTCTACATTTAACTATTGTTTTGCTACTTTTAACTGATATTTTTCTACGTTTAAATATTATTTTATTACTTTTAACTGGTGTTTTTCTACATTTAACTATTGTTTTGGTACTGTTAACAAGTGTTTTTCTACATTTAAATATTGTTTTGTTATTGTTTTGCCTGTATAAATAAAGGTTGAATGAATGAATGAAAAAACTATTGTTACTGTTAACCTTTTCTACATTTAACTATTGTTTTGTTACTTTTAACTGATATTTTTCTACATTTAATTATTGTTTTGTTACTGTTAACCAGTGTTTTTCTACATTTAAATATTGTTTTGTTACTTTTAACTGGTGTTTTTCTACATTTAAATATTGTTTTGTTACTTTTAACTGATGTTTTTCTACATTTAACTATTGTTTTGTTACTTTTAACTGATATTTTTCTACATTTAACTATTGTTTTGTAACTGTTAACCAGTGTTTTTCTACATTTAATTATTGTTTTGTTACTTTTAACTGGTGTTTTTCTACATTTAACTGTTGTTTTGTTACTTTTAACCAGTGTTTTTCTATATTTAACTAGTGTTTTATTACTTTAAACTAAGTTGAGCTACCATTAATTAGCATTTGCTACTAAGAACAAAGGTTTTGCTACTAGTAACTAGAACATTGTTACTTTTAGGCCGTTTCACTACTTAAAACAAGCATTTTGGTACTTTATATGTTACATAACACTTTTCTACATATAACCAGAGTTTTACTTTGATTATATAGCGTTTTGTTGATTATAACTGGATGCCGCCTTGCATGGCAGTTAGCCGCTACCGGTGTATGAATGTGTGTATGAATGGGTGGATGGTTATGTAAAGTGCTTTGCGGCCCCTCATAAGGAGCTGGAAAGCGCTATATAAATAAGCTCCATTTACCATAACCAGATTGTTTTCACTTTTAATTATAATTTTGCTACTTAACTATTGTTTTGTTACTTTTAACTGATGTTTTGATACTTTTAACTAGTGTTTTATTGCGTTTTAATTGCATGTTTTTACTTTTTGCTAGCATTTTTCTATTTTTGCTGTATCTCAAGAACCAGGAACCAGTGTTTATTTTCAGTTTATACTTCATCATAAATGAAACTACTCCTTTAAACCAACTGAATGATTTGGTTGTATACAGTACAGTAAACATGGGAACAGCAGATTTATCATTTAAATGTCAGGTCACAAAGGTTACCATAAAATCTGACTCCTAATTGTCCTGAATGCTGGACTGTCCTTAGTTTGTCCCATTTTACGAGGAGTAAACCGTGTGCTTTTGCATCAAGACAAGAGTCAAATTGGAAAAGATTTATTACCTGAGATTAATTTATTCTTCTACCAAGACCTTCTGAATCCATCAGATGAGTACTTCCAGGGAGAGTTGTTTGGCCTGGGGTCCTTTGAGAACTTGATGTTGATACAGATGAACCATCTTCAGGGATATTTAGACTGAAATGATGCTTTAAGTCTGAAGAGTTGATCTGTGGTTTTAAACTTCATCATCATCATTTAAAGTTGACTTAGTCAATTCAGTATTACAACTTTTATGTAGATTTTTCTTAAGATTAACTGAAATTTTACTATCTTTAACAGACATTTTACTACTTAAATCTAGCCTTTTGCTACCTTTAACCAACATGTTTTATTTTAACTAGTTTCTGTGTTTTTAACCTGTGCTTTGCTTTCTTTAACTTGTATTTTGGCACTTTCAATAGTGCTTTGTTGCTTTAACTGGCATGTTGCCACATTTAATTAGTATTTTGCAACCTTTAAATGTGCATTGCTGCTCCTGTTTACAGGCATTTAGCTACTTTAAATGGAAATTCACTACTATTACCTATTATTATTTATTATTTATATATTATTATTATTGTCCCAGTTCACCCCTGGTGAGTGCCACACAACAAAAACACAATTAATGAAATGAAAAGTTGTTGGTGGGTGCCTTTTAACAGTCAAATAATTCTGGATGCCACACACTTCATCCATCTTTATTACTGTTGAAGGTTTCAAGCCTTAAAATGGAGACCAAGAGATTTTATTTACCACACAGGAATGGTTTGAAGATGAACCATGAACAACTGTAATGTACATTCAAGACTCAACTAATGCATTGAGCTTGTTCGTAACAACTTTTAAGATCCAAATAAAAGTAAATATTGGTGGGTAAACAGATGTTCTAGTTATCACTAGAAAACATTACCGTCATCCATCAAGTACATTATTTTATCAACTGAAGTTATTGAAGTTCCATGATTTGGTAGACTATAATATTTTATCAGTTATGTATAGGGCTCAAAATAATGCATTACCTTTAAATATCCAAATGCATTTTGTTAAAAGACAAAGTTGTTATAATCTTAAGGGGACAGAGATGTTTGTAAAACCACAATTCAGAACTAGTTTGAAGGGACGTTCTACCTCAATCCAGGGAATTAGATTATGGAATGGCTTGGAGAATGTAGTTAAAAATGCCAAGTCAATGTTTACATTTAAGAAAATGATCAAAATGAATTTGTTAAAAAATATTTATGAAATAGGCGTAATGTGTATTGTATTAGTTAGAAAATTAGAAAGAGTTAGTCATTTTGTAGCCTGGTTAAAACCAGACCCTTGTCCTTCACTTCGCTTCGGACTAGGGTCTGAACTTTCTCCATAGAGAGAAGGGAAATGAGAATTGAGCGGAGCTGCGTAGGAATGGCGAGGGCCAGGCTAGTCATTTTGTACTGTTGGTTGAAGATTATTATTGTTTAATCTGATTGTTTGAAAAAAGGGGCAGATATAATAAGATTTATTCTTCTTTCTGCTACCTTTCATTTTTTTATATTTTGTACGTTATCATTTATTGTCTTGTATTGTGTTTCTTTTGTAAAAAAAAAAATGAACAAATTTAATAAACATAAACAAACATATTCCTTTATTAGAAAATCCCAAGTATGTTGAGAGGACTTTGTGTTTTTTATTGCTTGCAAATATGAAAAGTTTTAGTAACACATTTCTCCTTAAAAGTACAATCTATAGAAGCAAATCTAAATCTGCATTAAACCAGAGGAATGTTCAGACGTGACGACTCTTGAACGGTGGCGCCTTCAGCTTCTCTACAGCATCGCCAAATTCATCCACTGTGGATGAAAGCATGAGCTGGTTATTACATGAACCGTCCATCCATCCATCCATCCATCCATCCATCCATCCATCACCCATCCATCCATCCTTAGATCTCTTACCTCCATGAATTTCAACTCTATGTATCCATCCTCATCCTTGTCCATGGTCTTGAACGTGTCTGTTGTAAGTAAATATCAGAGCTCTGTAATGCTGACATGATTACAATGTGTACATAAAAAGAAGAAGAAGAAAATAACTCACTGAATTGAGACTCCAAGCGAACCAGGCAGCACACAAAATTGTCGAAGTCAATGGTGAGGTCTGCGTCACTGAAGCGAGCCACAATGACCTGATTCAGAGTGTTGTTCAGGGAGAAACCTAGAAGCAGAGAAATCCACACGCTTGTTCGTTTTAGCAAAAATATTTGTTTATTCAGTTTGCTTCGGTCTAACACGTGTCTTTAAAAAAAAGGTGTGATTTACGAAACGTGTTTCTCACCAGCGTCTTCGACAGCCATGCGCATCTCAGTGGAGCTCATGGAACCGCTGTTGTCTGCGTCTCTGGCTTTGTACAGATCCTAACAGAGAGAACAAGTCATGACCTGTCTGACTAATCAACCGTTGCACAAACACGTAAATAAAGACAACAAGGACACACCAGAAACTTCTCAATCTTTGTCCACAGGATCTTAAATTCCACCAGCCCCAGCTTCCCGCTTCCATCTTTCTTTTGGAGCAAATGTCAAGGAATACTAGAACCTCCAGAGTTATCCAGAGTTTAAGCTATGATAGTAAGTCTTTTTTTTTTTTTTTAAGGACATTTTGAGGTATAGTAATACAGGTGGTCCCTGACTCACGAGCGTTCCTCCGACTATCTCGTAAGGTGAAATCTCGTTCATTGGAACACGAAACACGTGTTCTCGTAAGTCCGGATTTTCGGTCGTAAATCGGAAAATGTATGCTAGCGCTACTACGAACACTCGTTTTTCATCACAAATGTTCATACTAGTTCATAAACATGCTCAGAAACTTGTTTCCAAATGGTTAGCTAACACACTTTCATTTAAAAACACATAAAAGTGCTGTATTTTTGTATGTTCTTTACAAATGTACTGCTCGTTCGCCAGCTCGTAAGTCCGGAACCTCGTATGTAAGAGCGCTCGTAAATCGGGGACCACCTGTATTAATATACATGAAAGAACTGATAGCATTGTTATGGTTGTACAGTCAATGTGTCTCTACAGAAACTATAGTGGAGGTTGAAGTTTTGGAACATTTTGTGAAAATAAACATTCCCAAACAATTTAAAAATAAAATTATTGGAAGCACGAAGAATTCTGGATACTTTCATCAATTGTATGCTATTAAATTACATATATTAATAATGATTTACTGGCTACACTATTGTTTATTTTAAACTTGAGTCATGCAAATATGTATTTATAGTGTATTAGATAAATACTAAATTAAGCACAGGGGGACATTCAGGGCAGAATGTTCTAATTATACAGAAAAAAACATGAAATAATAAAAAATAAAACAGAATGCACAATCTGGAAAAAGACAATATGCACATACAGATGGTGTAGGGAGTATTCATGATTAACCTGTATACAGTATATGTATACATGCATCTACATGAATATACATTACATATACAGTACACACTGGTACATATATATTACATAAAATTTCAAATAGTTTTACAATTGTATGTTTGTATATTTTGTTAAATGAGTCTTAATTTAAAAGCAATTGCTACAAGACCTTAACAATTAGACTGAAGAATGTGACTGATTGACAGGAAACATGCACCCAACAACTCAGAGCTGTCAGTCAAAACAAAACAAAAAACAAAACATTTTAAAAATCCTTCAAGACAATAATTTAACAATAAACATGATAAAAGTCTGAAGCAAGTAGAAACAAAGTGGAAATATCGGTACCACTTTACAATAACTCTCCCTATACGTTATCAATTCCTCTATAAACACTTTATAAATCATTAATAACTGCTTATTATGCATTAATTAAGGGTGACATAGAAACAAAACTGACCAGTTTCTTGCCAAACAGTTCATTTATATATTTCATCTAGAGTTGTTCATATTAAACATTTCAGACTAAGTTACTGCCTTGTAAGCACAATAAGCATTTGTAAACCTATTTCTTTTAGGATATAATATTAGTTACTTATAGTGCAGTGATAAAGTGCAATAATAATAGATTAAAACTTAAAAAGCTGTAACCAGAAGTAAAGACAAGAAGTTTACAGTGGGTTACGCTGAGGCCTTCACTGACTGAATATAACTGAATGAAAGTTCATTCAACCTTTATTTATACAGGCTAGCCTCGTTGAGTCACGGGGACTCATTTACAAGAGGGACCTGTCTCACTCACACCAAACAACCATCCACTCTCACACTCACACCTAGGGTCAATTTAGAGTCACCAATCAGCCTAACATGCATGTTTTTTGGTCTGTGGGAGGAAACCGGAGTACCCGGAGGAAACCCACGCATGCACGGGGAGAACATGCAAACTCCACCCAGAAAGGCCCCGGACCGGGATTTGAACCGGCAACCTTCTTGCTGAGAGGCAGCAGCTCTACCAGTTGTGCCACCGTGCTTACCTCATATTCAGAGGTAAGTATTAAAGGGAACGCACAACGTGTTGTCATCATCATTGAGCCAACACAATGATAACATTTGATCTGTGCAGTCGACCCATCGCACTGAGATCCACTCAAGTGGATGATTTGTTTACTTCAAATCACATTAAAGAGGATTGATTTTCATTTGCACATTTTATGACAAGCAGTCAGAAAAGATGCAACATCATGCTGATTGCATTTTTTGTACTTTTAGTTTGTTTTTCTCTACATAATAAGAAAACATAAAATACCCTCAACAATTTTTTTAAAAGGTGATCGTTTCAAAATGTGAACTCAAAGCTAAAAAAGATTACCCTGAATTAAACGGTGCAGCTTAAAGAGTTTACTTTAGTGGCTTTTACTCTCTATATCAAATACAATTTAGAAATGTGAACTCAAACATAAAAAAAGTTACCCTGAATTAAACGGTGCAGCTTGAAAGAGTTTA
>JBBPBX010042523.1:0-28367 GCA_038048925.1 Garcialebias charrua
CCTACAGGACAGGAATGCACTTTATAAAGTTGATGACACTGGAAAAGTTTGTATAATAGCTGAAGATGTTGAGTAAACTCAGGAGATGCTTATGTTGCATCTAAGAAGGTTAGACAGGGGGAAAACAAAATAAAATAAGGCTTTACACACACCAAGCTCCTGCACAGACTTATTTTAGATGTCACAAAGGTGTTGGTGCTACATGACTTTTGTGTCATCAGGGCAGAAAGGCCTTATCTTTGCTGTAGGTCTTTTTTATTAAGCTTTTGTGGGCTGGTCGGTTTCCATCCATCCATCCATCCATCCATTCATCCAAATAATGTATTTCAAAGAAAGAAAGATTTCTTGTTTCACCAAATATATATTAACATGAAAAATAAATTCTAAAGATAACCTTACATAAAGATAAACAAAAACATTTTAGAGCAAAATTATCTGGGAAAAACAAGGCTATTTTAATTAAACACGCTGCTCCATTCAGCTTTTTTATCATGATGACAGCAGCTGACAGCAGCTGACAGCTGCGTGAGAACGGCTGATCCATCCGATGTTAACTGTACATTTTACCTTTTCAAACGGCCAGTTGAATCTGCATAATTGGTGCACCATTATCGTGCTTTAAATTTTAGTTTCTTTGCTGCGATTTGTAAAACCTAAGCCAATCCAACGCGTGTGATTGCGCGATGCGCAGCTGGACACAGACCATGGCTGCACGGAGCCGAGTGGAGGCTCACTTTACCGCAGTGGCTGCGCGCATGGCGCGGTGATTACGTGTGTCTGCTTTGTCTAATGAAATAAAGATAGTGGATGGATGGATGGACGTATGGATGGATGTATTATGTAGGATGGAAACTGATTTGCTTGCGATTTGCTTGCGCACGCAGTAAAGGCTTCTTTTTTTTTTTCCTCGGGTCGGTCGGAAAAACAGCTGACAGCTCTGACGCTTTGATCGGCTTTATTTTATTATTTTCCTTGTTCCTTGTGTCCACTGGGCGATCTATAGCTGTTAAGTAGCCATGTGCTTCTTTCAAAGCTGCACGTTATTGGCCGAAGCCAGTAACAAAGCTCTGATACCAGCCAAACAAGTCCCGCATGTTAATCAGCTGTGAGGGTCCCCGCCCCCAGTACGCAAATCACTGCGGCTTGGTTTTACTCTGAAAACAAACGGATTTCTAACACAAAGTTTATCAGTTTAAACACTTATAAAGTGTTTTTTAAAGCATGGGATGGTTTCTTCACAACTTCAACTGGTACATTTTGCAAAAAAACGATTTTCACTAATTTCTCAGAAGTTGAAGGTTTATTGATTTTTTCTCAGTTAGAGCTGTGCCGACTTGTTCCTGGATTTGGAGTGGCTGGTCACATATGTTGCTTTCACCCTTTTAATACCAGCATGCAGCTCTAACCTGGTCTTCCTCAGCTCCTGTGAATTGCCAGACTTGAGTGTCCCTGGTTTTCAGCAGGGTGCAAACCTCTGCATTCAGCCAGGGCTTTTGGTTTAGATAGCTCTTTACATTCCTGAGTGAAGATGGTGACGTCACCAGCACACTTACTAATATAACATAGGACTGAGGATGTGTATTCCTCCAAATCTAGCACCCCTCCCTCCTTAACAGCAGCTTCCCTGAATACTTGCCAGTCCATGTGTTCAAAGCAGTCCTTTAAAATAGTCAGTTTCTTACCCACCACTTTAATCTCTTTTGTGTTGGTCAGGAGCATCTCAGCGGGGTCAGGCAGGAGCCAGAAAGATTGAGATGTGATCAGAGTCCGAGGTGGGGGTGTGGTACGGCTTTATATGCATCTTTCACATTGGTGTAAACATGGTCTAGTGTGTTATTTCCTCGCACTGGTATGATGCTGTCACCCCCATACTTCACAGTAGGGGATGGTGATCCAAGACTTGCAATTTTCTCTCTTTTTCTCTCCAAATGTAACGGCGGCAGTGACGTGCGGTGAGGTTCATGGCTGGTGAGGCACTGTGTAGTTTTTTTTTCATATGTATAATAAAAACCAGACAAAAAATATTCTTCACGTTTTGGCTTCTGTCTGCCATAGCTTCTTCAGCACTTTGGATACTTTGGATAGCGTTATTTTCTTCTTTTATAATACATGAACCCTACAGAGTAGTTTATTCGCCATTTGATTGACAGCAGTTAACGGGTTGTGTTTAAAATCTCATATCAGCAATCTTTACACATGCAAACTGTAGCACACACAAAAAAAACACATTTAATTTGGAGAAATTTTTTTTTAGTCTTACCTTTACTTATAAATTAAATTAAACTATAACAAAATCTATTTTTATTTTACAGAAAAGAGCTGTGAGAATTATTACAAGAAAGCCTTACTGTCATCCATCTATTATATTATTTAAAAAACTCAAAATACTGAAGTTTTATGATTTGGTGGACTATAATATTTTGTTAGTAATAGAACACTGAAATGTTCAAGTGTATTTTGTTAAGAGAGAAAGCTGCTACAGTCTAAAGGGAACTGACATTTTTGCAAAGCCAAGATAAACGACTAGTTTGAAGGGATGGTGTTGCGCTGAGCTGCTCATGGTTTCAGATGTTGGTGCATGAACACATTTGTGTGTGCATGAACACACACTAGGGTGCTGCTCTGCAGCACTTCTCAGCAGGTGAAAGCGATCTGGTCTAATCAGCAGCACCCTCAACTCAGGAAATATAAGGAAGAACCAACCCATTTTGCTGGTTTTGCAACAGAGCTAAGAAAGGCAAAAAACAATCTGCAAAACAGCATTCCATGGGAAAGGACTTAGATTAAACAAGGACTACCGGTAAGCCATTTAAGCTGCCATAAGGACTTAAATGAGATGACATTTAAAGGGGACCACAGATGCAAAAATCACTTTTTAATGTTTTTTTTACTCAACTTTGGGTATTAACTTCATAAAAAAACAGTCCTTGTGCCAAAAAAATGCACCCAGTGGTTTATTTACTCTAAGTAGATTTATTTATTTTTGATAAATACACCAGGATTCACACTTCCTGCAGTTATTGACGTCACAGGCCGTAGCCAATCACCTCAAACCTGAGTCCAGCCCCTCACCTAGCAACCCCTGGTTAGGCTCAACCCACTTCTGTATTAAACACATGACTGTTGTTTTTCATGATTTCATCTCATCTTTTGTTTATATGTTCTTAATTTCATGTGTACAGCACTTTGTTGCAGCTGTGTTTTTTTAAATGGCTTTATAAATAAAGTATAATTGTTATTTTTATGTTTTAGTTCAATTTTTAGTGTATTTGCGATCGCTGCCAACGCGCAGCCGGCAAAAATTAAACGAGCGGACCCCCGGCTTAGGGACCGGTTGCGACGGGACCCTCTTCCGGCGCGATGGAGCGGAGCTTCAACTGTACAGCCTCATTTCAGCCTCGCAGCAGCCTCGCAGCAGCGAGGACCTTCTCCTTACAGATTAATTTACGGGAGACACTTGGTAAACTTTGTGTTGTCTTGACTGGAACAGCGATAACTCCCAAAATCTCCGCGTGCAACGAGCGGAGCTGGCGAAAACCGGAAGAGGAACAAGCTAACATTAGCTTCGGATTCGGCAGGTCTCATGCTAAAAGGAGCAGCTCATGGCGGCGCTCTCAGACGGGTTTCGGTAAGTTATCTTAAGCTAACACTAACAGTAAGTCAAATGAGTAATAAAAAAGGAGCTAATTTTAAAACAACAACACATTACAGATACTGGCTGTTTCAGAGGGCGTAAACAGATCTTTGAAGGGCGTGGACTTCAAGAAACCGGTCGTTCAAAACGAAAGTTAAAAATGGCAGAATTAAAAAGGGTATAATTGATTATCTAAGAATTATTTTGTGTATTAAAATTAATTAATATTGTCAAGATAGCACACAGAAATAACATAAAAATTTTAAATACCTATATGTGGTCTCCTTTAAGTTTTGTGTTTGTGTTTAGAAAAGAAAAGAAAAGGACTGCAGAAGTTATTTTAGTCCTGCTTGCTTTAGTCCTCCAGATTCAAATGATTTAATGCTCTAATTTATGGTTAAAATTGTGAAAGAAATGTATAAATGTATATATAAGATTAGGAAGATAAGATATATGTATAAATGTAGATATATGTATAAATGTACTATATATGTAAGATTAAAAATGGAGATGGTTATTAAGATAAATCTTTAAAGGGGACCTCAGATGCATTTTTAAAAATTTTATGTTATTTCTTTGTGCTATCTAGACCCTATTCCTTCAATTTAATGCACAAAATAATTATTAGATAATCAATTATACCCTTTTTAATTCTGCCATTTTTAACTTTCGTTTTGAACGACCGGTTTCTTGAAGTCCACGCCCTTCAACGATCTGTTCACGCCCTCTGTAACAGCCAGTATCTGTAATGTGTTGTTGTTTTAAAATTAGCTCTTTTTTTATTACTCATTTGACTTACTGTTAGTGTTAGCTTAAGATAACTTACCGAAACCCGTCTGAGCGCGCCGCAGTTTGCTGCTCCTTTTAGCATTAGACCACCCGAATCCGAAGCTAATGTTAGCTTGTTCCTCTTCCGGTTTTCGCCAGCTCCGCTCGTGAAGCACGCGGAGATTTTGGGAGTTATCGCTGTTCCAGTGAAGACAACACAAAGTTCACCAAGTGTCTCCCGTAAATTAATCTGTAAGGAGAAGGTCCTCTTGCTGCGAGCCTGCTGCGAGGCTGCTGCAAGGCTGTACAGTTGAAGCTCCGCTCCATCGCGCCGGAAGAGGGTCCCGTCGAACCCGGTCCTTCCGCCTGTGGTCCGCTCGTTTAATTTTTGCCGGCTGCGCGTTGGCAGCGATCGCAAATACACTAAAAATTGAACTAAAACATAAAAATAACAATTATACTTTATTTATAAAGCCATTTAAAAAAACACAGCTGCAACAAAGTGCTGTACACATGAAATTAAGAACATATAAACAAAAGATGAGATGAAATCATGAAAAACAACAGTCATGTGTTTAATACAGAAGTGGGTTGAGCCTAACCAGGGGTTGCTAGGTGAGGGGCTGGACTCAGGTTTGATCTGATTGGCTGGCGGCTTGTGACGTCAATAAATGCAGGAAGTGTGAATCCTGGTGTATTTATCAAAAATAAATAAATCTACTTAGAGTAAATAAACCACTGGGTGCATTTTTTTGGCACAAGGACTGTTTTTTTATGAAGTAAATACCCAAAGTTTAGTAAAAAAACATTAAAAAGTGAATTTTGTATGTGTGGTCCCCTTTAACTTGGATAAAATTAAATCCAATGTCATTAAGATAAATTAGTAACTTGAATTAAATGTCTTATTGTATGTATTTGTATTTATATTGTATGTGTTTGTAGGTTTTTCACCTCGTCACCTCGACTGAATCACATTCACTGGTGAAAATAAAAGGTTGTGAGTGAAATCCTGAAGTCTCCTAAGTCCTCCTTTTCAAGTGTGGGAAGCCATGAAATCATAGAACACTTGACAGTGAAAAACCGATCCATCTGAAACCAGAGACTAAAATCTTCTATCTGTCTTCTAACGGAGGAAAATGGCTGAATTAAAGTCACTTGATGACCTCAAAGCAAAGAGGACTACAGTTAAGAGACTTTTCTCCCGTTTTGCAAATAATATTATGAGGACCTACATGGAGATGTCTAAGGAGGAGTTGGAGGTGAATTACAAGAAGCTTGCACTGGAGAGCTCCAAAGTTATGGAGGCAAATGAGGACGTGGAGGCTGCTTATATGGCTGAGTGCTTAGCAACTGCAGCAGAGGAGCTGAGCAATCTTCAGAAAGCTGATATAGAGAAGACGGAGCAAGAATGTGAACAAAAGCTTAAAGAAGCTAAACTCCTTATCCGAGAGACTTTGTGGACAACATATGGGGAGAAGGAACTGTCCCTGGCTCTACAAGTTGCAGAGGATGAGTGTAAAAGTGTTTCTTCCATCAAGCTAGACACAACTCTGGAGGCATATGAGTTTATGCTCACCCATTTGGAGAAATTGATCCAGAAGGCGAAGGAAGTAAACCAAATTTGGAACCGTTGGGCTCCACCTGCCGAGGAAAAGGATTTCAACTACCGTTTAAGAGAGCTAGAGGTGTGCCTCCCTAGACTGGTATCCCAGAAGGCTGTCTTTATTGAAGCAGCAAGCAAGAACGACGAAACAAAGCAACAAGCCTTGGCCCGCAGCTTACATCCAGTAGCTGCGATAAAGCTGAAAGCCACAGCTTTACCAAAGTTCGGTGGAAGTAAACGAGACTATTACAGATGGAGGAAAGAATGGGAGGCTCTACAGAAGCAAGGTGAACCATCTGGTTCGAAGGAAGTAAAGAAGTTTCAATTGCTTGACAGTCTTGATGAGAAAGTGGCAAAGGATTTACGCCTGTCAACATACAACTCATCAGATGAGATTTTCAGAGTCCTGGACAATCGTTTTGGGAACAAAGCTACCATTGCTCTTGAGATTATTGAAGAATTGCAAGCAATCCCACCAGTGAAGAGCAGCCAACCAAGACAAATAATAGAGCTTATCCAAGCGTTGGAAAAGGCTCTTGGCGACTTAAATGAGCTAGGAAATGCAGATGCCATAAAAAACCCGCTGGTAACAAAATCCATAGAGAGTAAGCTTCCAGACACTTTAAAGAAAGACTGGCTCACCCATAATGCCACTGAGAAAGGCACAACTGGTCATCAGAATTACTTTGACAAGCTTATGGCGTTCTTGAGATCACAAGAATCCATATATGAACAACTAGATCAACTGAAAGACCTCACTGAACCCATTAAAGAGAAGTCCAAGTTCTTAAAATGTGCTAGAACCAAGACAACCAAGCACACCAGTGACATATCAGGTTGCATCGTTTGTGGTGATCCAAAGCACAAGAGGAAACTGTATTTCTGCAGAAGGTTTAGGATCAATTTAAAGCCATCAGAAAAGAGGGATATAGTACAGCAGCTCGGTGCTTGCAAGAGATGCCTCGAAATCCATAATGGTGACTACTGTAGGAAGACTGATTACCTGTGCAAGAACCCAGAGTGTAGAGACCAACATCACTTTCTTCTCTGCTTACTCGCTAGACCACAGTCTCAGAGAATGCCTAAATCTGGTTCAGAGAAAGCGGAGAGCAAAAGACATACTGAAGCCCAAGAAGAGTTTCTTTCCAAACTCTCACCTGAGCTGGCTCAGCAATGTAAAGACGCCTTCTGCAATGTTGTGTCAAGGGCATACAACTCCACTGTTACTGAGACAGGCCTTCTAGCAGAGAGTGGCATAAATGAATATCCAGTTATCTTGATGATCCTTGACGCTACAGCTAATGATGGACAAAAAATTGGAACCCTCATTGACCTGGCATCAGACACAAACTACATTACACACAAAGCTGCAAGTAAGCTGAATCTTAGAAGTGAAGAGGTAACGCTTGTGGTCCATGGTGTTGGAGGGATGCAGGTGTCTATTGAAACGAAGCGCTATCTTCTTAAGATACGTGTCAACACTTCAAGAGGGACCCTGAAGTCACATCAACTGATCTGCTATGGGCTTGACGAGATTGCAGAAGTTCACAGTCATGTTCCTGCCACAAAGCTTCATAAGATTTTCCCAGATGTCTCCCTGAAAGACCTTACAAGACCTAGAGAGATCCAGCTCTTGATTAGCCACAAAGAAGGTCAACTTGTACCTCAGAAGGTTCGCTCTGTCGGGGACCTTGTGTTATGGGATGGACCACTTGGCAAGACAATTGGAGGCACGCATCCGGACCTCTTTGAGGAAGTTACCTTGATGGCTCATACATCAAAGACACACTTTGCAAGGTCAATGAGGACTGCAGCAGTCAAGTACAGTGAACTCACCTGCAAATGTCCAGGTTCCTGTCAGTATCCCAAACATCCTTTTATCCAATCCAGTGCAGCCACTACCAGCAAAGACTTTCTGAAGTGGTGGGAGTGGGAAAGCATTGGAGCAGCCTGTGTGCCAAGATGTGGAGGATGTCGTTGTGGGAATTGTCAACCCGGAGGGAAGGAAATGTCTTTGGCTGAGGAGAAAGAGATGGAGATGGTGAGAAATGGTTTGACATATGTGAATGGTGACCATCACACCCCTGAACCTCACTGGCATGCCAAATATCCGTGGACCGAAGATCTGGCTTCCCTTCCTAATAATAAGAAAGCAGTAGAAGCTACGTTCCTCAGGACAGAAAAACAGTTGGCAAAGGATCCAGAGTGGAAATTGGCCTATGCTTCACAAGTCCATGACATGGTCGATCGCAAAGCTGCAGTGAAACTGTCCAAGGAAGTACTACAAAACTGGACTGGGCCAGTGTGGTATATAAGTCATCTGATTGCACCAAATCCACATTCCATATCTACTCCAGTGAGGTTAGTGTGGAACAGCAGCCAGAAGTACAGAGGTCTGAGTTTAAACGACATGCTGATTAAAGGTCCTGATGTCTTAAATCCGATCAGAGCAGTCCTCCTGAGGTTCCGAGCTGGAGTTTTTGCTGCCCTTGGTGATATCCAAAAAATGTATAACTCTGTGTGGTTGGAGGAGAAAGAAGTTCATCTGCACAGGTTTCTGTGGCGTGACAGTGAAGAGGCTGAAATAGAAGAGTTTGCCATAACAAGGGTCAATATTGGAGATAAACCCGCTGGCTGTATAGCCCAAGTTGCCATGCGGGAGACTGCCAACCTACCCCCATTCTCACATTTTAAAGAAGAGAAACATGTGCTAGAGGAAGACGTCTACGTCGATGACATCTTGACATCTCACAATAACCTTGACCACTTGAAACACCTCACATCCAACATTGAGCAGATCCTTAAAGCTGGAGGATTTTTCATGAAGCCCTGGGTCTACTCTAGTCAAAGTGGGAGGGAGGAGTTAGGAAAAGTTAACATGGAGTTGAAGACCATGATCTTACCTAACCAGCTCTCTGAAAAAGACAACAAAGCCCTTGGTCTGGGTTACACCGTTGGATATGACAAGCTACATGTTATGGCCGCAGTGAACTTCTCCAAGAGAAAAGGGAAAATGCGCATCGGTCAGGACCTGTTGAAAGAAGAAGTAAGAGGGCAAACCCCAAATCCTCTTACCAGAAGAGAACTGTTAAGTCAAGTCTCTGCCCTCTATGATCCACTTGGTCTTGTGACTCCTGTAAAGCAGAAGGGAGCTATTCTGGTTCGAAGGGCTTTTCAAGAAGCCAAGCAAATGTATTGTACAAGAGACACCTGGGACGCTGCTCTGTCCAAAGAACTCAGAGAGGATGCCGTAAAGCTGCTAGAAGAATATGCCGACCTGAGCCAACTCAGATTCATCAGATCCCTAACACCCTTGGATCCACATGCAAGTCCAATTGGCATCACATTTTCTGATGGCAGTGAGCATGCATATGGTGCTGTGTTGTACCTACGTTGGAATTGCACTAATGGTGTCAGTGTGAAGCTGGTTGAGTCTAAGGCCAAGCTGACTCCTTTCAACCACAATGGTGACCCCGTCAAATCGGAGATATGTGGGGCAGTCTTTGCAGCCCGGCTAAAAACCTATTTCCAGAAACATTGCCGAATCAAAGTTGAGCAGTGGTTCCATCTTGTTGACAGTCAAACTGTCTTGGGTGCAATACAGCGAGAGAGCTATGGATATCAGACCTTCTTCGCCAATCGCGTTGGTGAGATCCAGAGCAGCACTAATGTCCGAGACTGGTGGTGGATACCAGGATCAGCAAATATTGCAGATATTATCACCAGAGGGGCAAGTCCTGCTTACTTAACCGAAGACTCAGAGTGGCAATTGGGTCCAAGTTTCCTTCAACTTCCTGAAAGTGAGTGGCCAAAGAAATCTGCAAATGATGTTGCTGTGCAAGCGAGAGACAATGTTATAAAAATACAGAAGAAAACATTTGTTGCTGTACTTACCCGAAGTCAGCTGAAGGAACAAAATTCAATCAGAGTCCAGAATAAAGTGATCATCTCTAGGAGGCCACCTGCAACTGCAGTAGTCCAGCAACTAGTGGACGTAAGACACTTCAGCAGTCTGAGGAAATTGATAGGAATAATTGCATGGATTTGGAGAGCAGCAAAAGGGTTCCTGCATGCCAAGATCTCAGACAAAGAAAAGTGGGAGGCGGTGCCTTTGTCAGGTGTCATTACAGTTGGCGAAAGAGAAGATGTGTTCAGAGACTTATGCCTGGCAGCACAAGAAGGTGTACAATTTCCAACCACAACGATTGATAGACTGGTTGTCTACAAAGATGGAACAAGCGGGCTCTTGATGTGTGGTGGCAGGGTTCAGACGTTTAAGGAGGACCACAGAGCCGTTCCTCTGTTGCCTTTCCAGGCCTGGATCTCCACTCTTCTGGCTCGAGCAGCACACAGTGAAGGACATGATGGAGTGGCAGGAACTCTTCTGCGTCTGCAGAAAAAAGCATGGGTTATTAGGGGACGAATCATTGCCCGAAAAGTTGTCAATGAGTGTATAATGTGCAAAAAAGCAAGAGGAAAAACCTGTCAGCAAATAATGGGAAATTTGCCTGAAGAAAGGTCTAGTCCAAGTGCACCATTTCAGTTTATATCTGTTGATTTGTTTGGCCCTTACAAAGTGAAAGATGACGTCAAGAAAAGAGTGAGCATGAAAGTTTGGGGTGTGCTGTTCTGCTGTATGTCAAGCAGAGCCATTCACGTTGAACTGGCAAACACACTATCTACAGAGAGCTTCATACTTGCCTACCAGAGGTTTACATCCATCAGAGGTCATCCCCAGAAAGTGTGGTCGGACCCAGGTACAAACTTTATTGGGGCAAAGCCTATTTTGCAGGAGATGTATGCTTACCTGAAACAGCAAGACAAAATCTCACTTGAAGAGTATGCTGCGAAGAATGGTACTTACTGGACGTGGAGAATTCTTCCAGCCGATTCACCACATCGCAACGGCGCAGCTGAAGCTGCTGTCAAGATTCTTAAGAGAGCGCTCCAAAGTCTTGGCAGTGTGGAAGGCCTAACCTTCAGTGAGTTCCTCACAACGATTCAGCTAGCTGCCAATCTAGCCAACGAAAGACCTATTGATGCTAGAGTACAGAGCCATGAAGACCGAATCCAGTACATCACACCAAACACCCTGTTGCTCGGTCGAGCTACACAAAGTGGAGATTTCAAGGAATTTGACTATACCACGTATCCCTTTAAAAGGCTGCAAGGAATGCAAACTCAAGTTGATCGCTTTTGGAGGTCCTGGAGTCAACTTGCAGGTCCACACTTGTTTGTCCGTGGCTGCTGAAAGGAATGCTACTATCGGCGATGTGGTCTGGCTCTGCGACCAAAACGCGCTAAGGGGGCAATTCAAGATAGGTAGAGTTGTTGCTGTGAATCCTGATTGCAAAGGTATAGTCCGGGATGTTTATGTGAAAGTTCCTCCAAGTGGGTGTAGTTTGGGAAACACACCAAAGTCTCCTATGAAATGTTCTGGGGAGTTTCAAGGCACCATACTCCATCAGGACGTCCGGCACCTTGGTACTCATCCCAGCAGAAGACCAAGCAGAGGGAACAAGTGCACTTGGAAAAAGCCATCTTCCCAGGTAAAACCTTGCAAGATAGAGTGGGAGGTGTTGCGCTGAGCTACTCATGGATTCAGATGTTGGTGCATGAACACATTTGTGTGTGCATGAACACACACTAGTGTGCTACTCTGCTGCAGCACTTCTCAGCAGGTGAAAGAGATCAGGCTTAATCAGCAGCACCTTTCAACTCAGGTAATATAAGGAAGCCACCACCCATTTTGCTGGTTTTTGCAGCAGAGCTGAGAAAGGCAAAAACAATCTGCAAAACAGCATTCCATGGGAAAGGACTTAGATGAAACAAGGACTACCGGTAAGCCATTCAAGCTGCCATAAGGACTTAAATGAGATGCAATTTGACTTTTTGGTTTGTGTTTAGTTTTAGTTTTGCTACAGTACAGATTCAAACAATTTAATACTTGAATTATGGTTAAAATAGTGAAAGAAATGTATAAATGTGTAGTGATACAGGCCTTCATGCTTGACCTCCAAGGACAGACACCTCTCTGCATCTCTTTGAAACTCTAAGTGTTATTGAGAATTAACTTTCTTGTCTAAGTGTTACACTTTCTTGAGGCTCTCAAGGAAACAAGTGGACACCATTTTTGTTACAATTATTTTGAATTAATGGACACTAATTAATCAGATTGAACTTTCTTTTTATTGTGTGTTAATTCAGAATTGATCTACAGTATACTTTTTGTCATTTAATGATGATCTGTTACTTGCATGAATTAGACCCTTCTGCTGGTTTATTTCTGCAGAACAAGCAGGTTTTAATATTATGGCACAGTTCAGGGTAAACTTTTAACTTGCAACTTCCTTCTCTGTTTTGTCTGTGAAAGTTAGCCATAATATTCTCTGTGCTCACAAGCAGTCCATCTGGCCGCTTATGTAAACAGTTTTCCTGTTGTCCTTCAGAGACCATTCTGCCAATGGAATCAAACTTCCATCTTTTATTTTGTTAAACCAGCCAATCAGCAGGAAGTACAGGTAGTCCCCGACTTACGAGCGCTCTGACCTACGAGGTTCCGGACTTACGAGCTGGCGAATTTTTGGAAAAAACGCAAAAAATACCGAGTTTTTCTGTGTTTTTTCACCACAGTTCGTTAGCTAAACATGTGGACACACGTTTCCGATCATTTTTATGCACTCGTAAGCAGTTTTTCGATGAAAAACGAGTGTTTGTAGTCGCGCTAGCAAAACCGTTCCAACTTACGAGCGAAATTCCGGACTTACGAGACACGTGGCGGCCGTTCCGAATTACGAGATTTCCGTGTTACGAGCAACTCGTTGTAACGGAACTCGCTCGTAAGTCGGGGACTACCTGTATGTGACTAAGTCACACCCCCTTCTTAAAGGGACACTTCCTGCATTTTCACGAGTGTCGAAGGAGAAAAGTTTCTAACAACTGGTTTCCTCTGGAAAAGCTGGAAACGTCACGGTCATTGTGTCAATTAGACCTACGTTATCAGCAGAATCACAGTAAAGCCTTACTGTGATTCCTTCACTCATTTCTGAAAGAATTTGCTTTCTGAAGTTTATTTTGAAAATCAGTCAGTGCGCTTGGCTCCGTTCCTGCCGGGAGAAGCGTTCTTCTTTTCGTCTGACTCAGCTCACACGCGCGGAGGTCATCTGGACGTGAACTGGACAACACAGTCCTTTAGTGTCCACAAAACTTCAACTCGTATCTCCAAAGACGTACCGTCAACAGGTAACGAGGCGTTGGTTGTGTTCTGAACGTGTGAGAAGCCCAGCTGAGACCTGTATGGGAAGGTTGCCACCCTGGTTGGTTCAAATAATCAACTTCGGTTAACTTAGCTTTCAATCTTTTATCTTCCATTCTATTTCTTCCTTTTCTTAACACAGTGAAACTAAGTAATGTGCCAACAGAAAAGTTCCTAACTGTCTGTTTGATTTTAATTTGAATTCTTGTCAACTTAGTTTAGTAGATCAGAGCTAATATCGATACAAATGTTTAATGTACTTTTATGATAATTTCAATAAAAGGTCTATTTTCTGGTGGACCAACATAAGTTGAAGTCTCTCATGAAATTACATTTTTGGTTAATCACTTTAAAGCAATTTAATACTGGAAAAAGGTTGAACTCGCGGATTGGTGAAAAGTTTGTGCAGATAAGACCTGCTCGGACCTTTCATCCAAAATATAGGTAAGTCAGTAAACTGACTAATAACTCCTATATTACTACAGGTGGTTTTTGCAGCAGAGCTGAGAAAGGCAAAAACAATCTGCAAAACAGCATTCCATGGGAAAGGACTTAGATACCATACCATACCATTTTATTTATAAAGCACTTTAAACAGGAACAAGTCCACACCAAAGTGCTGGACAAACAAACACGCAACAGGCAACACAGACAATGAAGTACAACACGAAAAACATAAAAACATTGCAGATCATAAATCAAACGATCCAATACAAATCAGCTGGCATTGAAAGCGATGGAGTAGTAGTGAGTTTTTAACCGGGATTTGAAAACCGAGAGGGAGGGGGCCTGTTTGATGAGCAGCGGTAACTCGTTCCAGAGTCTTGGGCCTGCTACAGAGAACGCCCTGTCACCCCTGCGCTTAAGGCGAGTTTCTGGAACTATTAAGAGTACCTGATCCTCTGACCTCAAAGCACGTGGAGGGACATATGGGTGTATCAGATCCGAGAGATAGGCGGGGGCGAGACTGTTCAGCGATTTGTAGACATACATGAGAATTTTGAATTGGATTCGAAGATGAACCGGTAGCCAGTGAAGGGAGGCCAAGACTGGTGTAATGTGCTCTCTTTTGCGTGTGCTGGTTAAAAATCGGGCAGCTGCGTTCTGAACCAGTTGTAATCGTGCAATGGTGGCTTGACTGACGCCAAACAGAAGTGAATTGCAGTAATCAAGCCTAGATGTAATGAATGCGTGAATCACTGTCTCCAGGTTGTTTTTGGATAATATGGGCTTCAGCTTAGACAGACGCCTCAGCTGGAAAAAACAGGATTTGACGATCATGTTTACATGACTGTTGAGTTTCATGGCAGGATCCATTATCACTCCCAGATTTGTGACTTTTTGTTTTTCGGACAGGGGTAGAGCAGACAGGTCAATGCAGTGGTTTGAGGTTGTGTCATTGGGAAGGAACAATATGGCTTCAGACTTCTAGATGAAAACGCTAGATGAAACAAGGACTACCGGTAAGCCATTCAAGCTGCCATAAGGACTTAAATGAGATGCAATTTGACTTTTTGGTTTGTGTTTAGTTTTAGTTTTGCTACAGTACAGATTCAAACAATTTAATACTTGAATTATGGTTAAAATAGTGAAAGAAA
This sequence comes from Garcialebias charrua, assembly GCA_038048925.1. Classification (NCBI taxonomy): domain Eukaryota; kingdom Metazoa; phylum Chordata; class Actinopteri; order Cyprinodontiformes; family Rivulidae; genus Garcialebias; species Garcialebias charrua. The sequence continues at coordinate 14,859 of JBBPBX010042523.1, forward strand.
TGTATAAATGTATATGTAAGATTAGGAAGATTAGGAAGATAAGATATATGTATAAATGTAGATATGTATATAAATGTATATGTAAGATTAAAAATGAAGATAGTCATTAAGATAAATTATTAACTTAAATAACTTAACTTAATAACTTAAATAACTGTCTTATTGTATGTATTTGAATTTATATTGTATATATCTGCAGTTATATTGTATGTTTGTAGGTTTTTCACCTCGTCACTGAATCACATTCACTGGTGAAAATAAAAGAAAGGTTGTGAGTGAAATCCTGAAGTCTCCTAAGTCCTCCTTTTCAAGTGTGGGAAGCCATGAAATCATAGAACACTTGACAGTGCCGTTGACATTCGACATCCCCATGGGCCGTAGCGTGTCCCAGAAATGTGAGAAAACTATCAATATTCTCACCACTGGGCACGAAAAATCACATTTTACCGTGGTTCTGGCCTGTGGCGCGGCTGGATCTAAGCTCCCACCTATGGTAATTTTCAAAAGGAAGACAATGTCTAAAGAGGACTTCACCCCGCGTGTTGTTGTGGCCGTAAACAAAAAAGGCTGGATGGACGTCACGGGGACATGATGAATGTGTGGCTGACAAAATGTTTTACCCATCGCCCAGATGGGTTCTTCAAAACCAAGATGGCCCTGCTCATCATGGACAGCATGCGAGCCCACATCACCCCCAGATGAAGGACAAGGTAAAAAGCTGCAACACCGTCCCCCTACAATAATCCCCGGTGGATTAACAAAACTCATCCAGCCCCTGGACATTTCAGTGAATCACAGCTTTAAGTCTGCTCTTCGCCGACTCTGGGAAGAATGGATGGTGAGTGGTGAACACAGCTTTACGGCCACAGGGAGGATGAGACACGCCACATTCCAGCAAGTCCTGGAATGGATAGACAAGGCCTGGACCTCTGTGACCACAAAAACAATCCAGAAAAGCTGGCATCATCGCTGGAGCGGCTGGAGCTGAGGACTCCGAGAGCGGGGAGGAGGAAGAGAAAGCGGGTGCTTTGAGTACCGGTAACCTTCCTCGTTCGCTGGCAGAACTTTTTGCCAGCAACACAGAAGATAAGGAGTTTAATGGGTTTGAATAAAAACCATAAAATAAATATCTGTTTCTGTCATCATTATGGGCGGATGAGCGTGTAGTCATTTTAAAGCCGCTTTATTTATTTTGTTTTAACCGTCAAAGTGCATTTATTAAGAAAAGTTAAACTGAGACACACTTTTACTATAATGTCAGCTAACATATACTGTATATATATTTTTAGGTGTTTATCTCGCTAAATTTTAAATAGATGCTGGTCTGTTCTGTGGTTGCGCACACTCGTTTTTTTTTATCCGGTAGCAAAACTATTTAAAGTCAGCTGATTTGACCATTTTATTCATTTATTAAGAAAAGTTAAACTGAGACACACTTTTACTATAATATCAGCTAACAAATATATATATTTTTAGGGGCGTAACGGTACGCTAAAATCACATTTCGGTTTGGTTCAGTTTCAAGGAGGGCTCGGTTCGGTTTATTTTCAGTACAAAAAAAAAAGACAAAATAAAGACTTACAAAATGTTTATTTTGAAAATATGCCAAAAATACGTTTGTATAAAAATAAATAAAAGTGACCCATTTGGATGATATTTTAAATAAACAGCACTCTTTATAATAAATAAACTATACTAACAATAATAAAAATCTTAATAAATACAATAACAGTCAGAACCAGAACAATAAGCAGCAACAGACTGTTTACAATTGAACTAATCAAGTTTTAAGTTTTTGTCCAAAAAGACCAACTTGTCCACATTATCTGCTAAAAGCACATATCTAGTTGCAGTGAATATCTCCAGCCATCTCAATAACAACAGTAGCAGCAGTGTGGCTGTATTTGTCCTCATTACTGTTAGATATTTATGTAGACTGGTCCTCCTCGACGTAACATTACTCACAACAACCTCTTCTTGGACCTGCTCCTCCAGGTGGGACAGGTCCCTGGAAAAGTTCAGAGTTCAGTCATCACAGACTTCTTAGCTGCAGGTGGATGTCCCTGAACAGGAAGAAGTCAACTGCTATCTCTGCTCCAGACTGGAATTAAAACACAAAAAGGTTAAAAAAAAAAACGTTAATAAGATTATCTAAAAAAGCTAGGTCTGGTCCTCTGGACATTCAAAAAACAAACAAAAAACGAAGCAATTAGAAACGTTTCGTCTTTCGTCCGAAAGACTTCCTCAGTCTGAGTTGCTGTATTCAGCTCAGTCTTATAAATAGCACCCTCTTATAAGACTGAGCTGAATACAGCAACTCAGCCTGAGGAAGTCTTTCGGACGAAAGACGAAACGTTTCTACATTTTTTTTTGTGTTTTGCTTTGTTTTGTTTTGTTTTTTGAATGTCCAAAGGATCAGACTTGGCTTTTTTAGATTTTTCTACCTGGATTATTGAGCATGCATCAGGGTATTAATAAGATTATGATTTTAAATAAAAAGATTACAGTAATTAGATAATAATAATAATAAAACAAGAATACCTCTTCTTGAATGGTTGTTATGAGCAGTTGTTATGAGGTGGTTGAATCTCTCAGTCATCAATATCATCATCAGGGCAGGGCTTTAATCAGCTCCAGGGCTTGTTGACAATATCAGTTTTAACTTTTTCATAAAGTTCTGAACTTCTTGGCTGAAGTGTTGACGTGATGGATGGATGGATTGATGGATGGATAGATGGGTGGATGGATGGATGGATGGAGCGTCAATACAACTTGTAGCGACGCTCAATAACTTTAAAGCTGGCACATCAAAAACATTCAGACATAGATCCAGAGCTTTAAAAACTCCTAGAGCTTGTGTTATTGATCTGGACCGATCTGAATAACCTGATGAAGGTTGTTTAAATGCTGCTGTTAGCGGTCTTTCTGTAACAAGCTGCTTTTCTTCGTTCACATTCGGATGACGTCGTTTCAAGCGCGTTAAGCCCCCAGTATATCTACGCGTACAAGCAATACGCCTCTGTACGACGTACATACGCTGTGGCAAAAGCGAAGCCCCTCAGGGCACGAACGCGCAAAGCTCTTTTTTTACGACCGCGCACGCTTGCGCGGTGTCTGACCATAAACTTCCCCGGCGCCGGACTGTTTTGTATGTTACACAAATGAATTAAATTCCCCTTCTTCATCGCTGATCAGGACTTTTGTTTTGTTTTTTTGCCTAAAGTCGAGTAATCGCTTCTTCCTCCGTTCACTCCATGACTGAAATGAATGAATTCATGTCCTACCTGGCTGCGGGAGGTTTTAAATATTTCCTGGTGGGCTGTGGGCTGCAGGAAAAGCGCTCCCTGTTTTTTCCCCCACTTTTTATTAGTTTTTATTAACATATAAAGATAGAAAGACCGCAGCGGGAGCAGCCGAGCGAACCGTTGCTCGTCTGGAGCAGAGACAGCGGCTTGTCCCACTCACTGTCAATCATTTCAGTAGGCGTGTCAGCAAGTGACCAATCAGCGACTAGTTTGTCCTGCTTCGCGCGTAGCTGATCAGATTACAACAAGAATCTGGAGCGAAAACACGAGCATTTAAAAAAAAAAAAAAAAAAAGCAGAGCTGTACCAGCGAACGCGTGCGCACAGAATGTTTATGTTTATGTTTATTAAATTTGTTCATTTTTTTTACAAAAGAAACAATACAAGACAATCTCATAAATGATAGTGTACAAAATATAAAAAAATGAAAGGTAGCAGAAAGAAGAATAAATCTTATTATATCTGCCCCTTACTTCCAACAATCAGATTAAACAACAATAATCAACCATGTAAACAATAATAATCTTCAACCAACTTTTTTCCAACAATCAGATTAAACAATAATAATCTTCAACCAACAGTACAAAATGACTAACTCTTTCTAATTTTCTAACTAATACAATACACATTACGCTATTTCACATATATTTTTTAACACATTTGTTTTGATCATTTTCTTAAATGTAAACATTGACTTGGCATTTTTAACTACATTCTCCAAGCCATTCCATAATCTAATTCCCTGGATTGAGGTAGAACGTCCCTTCAAACTAGTTCTGAATTGTGGTTTTACAAACATCTCTGTCCCCTTAAGATTATAACAACTTTGTCTTTTAACAAAATGCATTTGGATATTTAAAGGCAATGCATTATTTTGAGCTCTATACATAACTGATAAAATATTATAGTCTACCAAATCATGGAACTTCAATAACTTTAGTTGATGAAATAATGTATTTGATGGATGACGGTAATGTTTTCTAGTGATAATTCTTACAGCTCTTTTCTGTAATACGCGCGTAGAGTGGCGCGTAGAGTGGCGTAAAGCCAGGACGCTGAGGTCTACTGGAGGCTTTAACGTTAGACGTTTGCTGCTACAGATCCAATCTTGTGAAACAACGTTGACACACAGCTTTGGATGTGTGCTCGTCTTTTAACAAGAAAGCCATAATGTTCCCAAACAACGAGATGCATGCTAGGCTGCTAATGCTACGCGTGCTGCGCGTGCTGCAAGATAATAGCACCGTGCTGAAACGCGCCCAGGAAATTTAGTTCTGCGGCGCACATATTCTCCCGTTAATGTTTGTGTGACGTACAGTTTGAGGTGTTGAATAAATAAATACAAAATAAACCTGGTGTCTTCATTTTCAACTTTAATAACACGCAACATGTTACATCGTTTAAATCACATAACTTGAGTCCAGATAGCTTCATTTAGCTCACATAACTTTATATATCTCCCACGCTAACATAAATACTGTTTATTATTGTTCAACTGTTATTATTTAGCACATTTAGTATGTTATAGTGCAGTGTGAAATATCCGCCTCCCTCGTTCAATAAACAGTGATATTAGAACTGGATCAGACTATGTCCCTTTCAACACGGATGCAGCTACATTCAGATGTAGATTAATTCAATATGAGACTCAAAATATATTCCATCAGTCGTAGTTCAAAAAGCGGTGCGTGTTCGCCGCCATTGTTGATAGAAATGCCATCTGTCCGCGCATGCGTGCACGCGCTTATGTGGTTCAAACAAAAGCTCAGCGGGAGATATTTATGTTATCAGCGAAACACCTCCACTCTAGAAGGTGGATTCAGAAACCTCCGGATTCAAAGAGGGGGGCCAGTGGTGTCATGTAAATGATCAGCAGAACCGCAAAGAGAAAGGTGCGGTTCTCCTTTTCTTTTTTTCTTTTCTATTTTTTATTGAGCATTTTTTCAAAACAGAAACAGTGGAGAGGTATCAATACATTCTTCCTTCATATATACAATATATACAAATGTTCGTCTTCAATGTCACAAATTTAATTGGATACTAAAGTGGTGTCCTCCTTACATTTATAGTTATTCCATTTTTCCCATTTTACATCAAATTTACCCTCCTGCAGTCTTAATCTATGTGTAATTTTCTCCATCACAAAGATCTCTTCCACAATGCTCAGCCACTGCTCCACAGTCGGTGGTTCCTGTTTATACCATAGTCTTGTGATGACCTTTTTTGTTGCTGAAAGCAATATTTTTAAAAAGTATTCATCCTCTTTTTGGGTTATGTCTTGTGTGAGGCAACCCAGGTAGAGTGTTTTACACGAACTGGGTATTCCATATCCTAATATATTTTTCAGAGTAAGACATACATTATGCCAATATATTATTAACTTTTGGCATGACCAGAATATGTGTGTGTGACCTACTTCAATCTGGCCACAGAGTCTCCAGCATGGCTGTGGATTGGTTGCCACCCTGGTCTTAATCTTTGGGGTTGTGAAAAATCTAACTATATTTTTCCAATTAAATTCCCTCCAGACACGGGAGCTGGTGGTTGTGCACTGTATTTTACAAATTCCAAACCATTCCTCCTCACTTATATGTTCATTCAGTTCCCCTTCCCATTTTTCTTTAATATATATAGTGGATATCTTCCTACCTGCCATTAATCCCTGGTATAGTGCCGAAATCACTCTGAATTTCTTTCCTTCATAGGACTTGTGGAATATCTCAATTACTTTACTTATAATAATAATAATAATAATAATAATAATGAATTCAATTTATAATGCACTTTTAATTAATAAAAAATCTCAAAGTGCTACAAAGTGTAACAAAGCAAAGATCAAAATAAAACAAGTGATAAAATCAAATAAAATCAATAATAATATCGACTAAGATCAAAGATAAAATCATGTGGATGTAGATTAGGCTTGCTTAAAAAATAAATAAAATAAAGCAAGTGATAAAATCAAGTAAAATCAATAATACTTATATCGGTTTTTATCTCTTTCTCATAATAGTCTTTTATCTGCAGGTATCTGTACTGGTCATGATTCTCAAGTCCAAATTTTATCTTTAATTTATTAAAACTTAGCAGTTTGCCCTTTTCAGTCCATCCATCCATCCATCCATCCATCTTCTTCCGCTTATCCGGGGTCGGGTCGCGGGGGTAGCAGCCTAAGTAGGGAGGCCCAGACTTCCCTCTCCCCAGCCACTTGGAGCAGTTCCTCCGGGGGAATCCCAAGGCGTTCCCAGGCCAGCCGAGAAACATAGTCCCTCCAGCGCGTCCTGGGTCTTCCTCTGGGTCTCCTCCCGGTGGGACATGCCCGGAACACCTCACCAGGGAGGCGTCCAGGAGGCATCCTAACCAGATGCCCGAGCCACCTCAACTGGCTCCTCTCGATGTGGAGAAGCAGCGGCTCTACTCCGAGTCCCTCCCGGATGACTGAGCTTCTCACCCTATCTCTAAGGGAGAGTCCAGCCACCCTGCGGAGAAAACTCATTTCAGCCGCTTGTATCCGAGATCTTGTTCTTTCGGTCATAACCCAAAGCTCATGACCATAGATGAGGGTGGGAACGTAGATCGATCGGTAAATTGAGAGCTTTGCCTTTTGACTCAGCTCTCTCTTCACCACGACAGACCGGTACAGCGCCCGCTTCACTGCGGACGCTGCACCTATCCGCCTATCGATCTCACGCTCCAGTTTTCCCTCATTCGTGAACAAGATCCCGAGATACTTAAACTCCTCCACTTGGGGCAGGACCTCCTCCCCGACCCGGAGAGGGCATGCTACCCTTTTCCGGCTCAAGACCATGGCCTCGGATTTGGAGGAACTGATCCTCATCCCGGCCGCATCACACTCGGCTGCAAACCGCTCCAGTGAAAGTTGTAAATCACGAACTGATGAAGCCAGTAGGACCACATCATCTGCAAAAAACAGAGAAGCGATTCTAAGGTCACCAAAACGGATCCTCTCAACACCTTGGCTGCGCCTAGAAATTCTGTCCATAAAAGTTATGAACAGAATCGGTGACAAAGGGCAACCTTGGCGGAGTCCAACTCTCACCGGAAACGAGCCTGACTTACTGCCGGCAATGCGGACCAAGCTCTGACACCGGTCGTACAGGGACCTAACAGCCCTTATCAAAGGGCCTGGTACCCCATACTCCCGGAGTACCCCCCACAGAACCCCCCGAGGGACGCGGTCGAATGCCTTCTCCAAGTCCACAAAACACATGTAAACTGGTTGGGCAAACTCCCACGCACCCTCCAGGACCCTGCTGAGGGTGTAGAGCTGGTCCAGTGTTCCACGACCAGGACGAAAACCACACTGCTCCTCCTGAATCCGAGGTTCGACTATCCGACGGACCCTCCTCTCCAGAACCCCTGAATAGACCTTACCAGGGAGGCTTAAGAGTGTGATCCCCCTATAGTTGGAACACACCCTACGGTCCCCCTTTTTAAATAGGGGAACCACCACCCCAGTCTGCCAATCCAAGGGAACTGCCCCCGATGTCCACGCGATATTGCAGAGTCGCGTAAGCCAACACAACCCTACAACATCCAGAGCCCTAAGGAACTCCGGGCGAATCTCATCCACCCCCGGAGCCTTGCCACCGCGGAGCTTTTTAACCACCTCGGCGACCTCAGCACCAGAGATCGGAGAACCCGACCCAAAGTCCCCAGGCTCTGCTTCCTCAGTGGAAGACGTGCCAGTAGGATTGAGGAGGTCTTCGAAGTATTCCGCCCACCGACTCACAACATCCCGAGTTGAGGTCAGCAGCACGCCACCTCCACCATAAATGGTGTTGGTCTCGTACCTCTTTCCCCCCCTGAGACGCCGGATGGTGGACCAGAATCGCCTCGAAGCCGTACGGAAGTCATTCTCCATGGCCTCTCCGAACTCCTCCCACGCCCGAGTTTTTGCCTCAGCAACCACCCGAGCCGCATGCCGCTTGGACTGCCGGTACCTATCAGCTGCTTCCGGGGTCCCACAAGCCAAAAAGGCCCAATAGGACTCCTTCTTCAGCCTGACAGCATCCCTCACTGCCGGTGTCCACCACCGGGTTCGAGGGTTGCCACCTCGACAGGCACCAACAACCTTGCGGCCACAGCTCCGATAAGCTGCCTCGACAATAGAGGCGCGGAACACGGCCCACTCGGACTCCATGTCCCCCGCCTCCCTCGGAACGTGTTCAAAGCTCTCCCGGAGGTGGGAGTTAAAGCTCCGTCTTACGGGAGACTCTGCCAGACGTTCCCAGCAGACCCTCACGATACGTTTGGGTCTGCCAGGTCTGACCGGCATCCTCCCCCACCATCGGAGCAAACTCACCACCAGGTAGTGGTCAGTAGACAGCTCCGCCCCTCTCCTCACCCGAGTGTCCAAGACATGCGGCCGCAGATCAGATGAGACGACAACAAAGTCGATCATCGAACTGCGACCTAGGGTGTCCTGGTGCCAAGAGCACATATGGACACCCTTATGCTTAAACATGGTGTTCGTTATGGACAATCCATGACGAGCACAGAAGTCCAATAACAGAACACCACTCTGGTTCAGATCAGGGGGGCCGTTCCTCCCAACCACACCCCTCCAGGTCTCACTGTCATTGCCCACGTGAGCGTTGAAGTCCCCCAGTAGAACAAGGGAGTCCCCAGGAGGCGCACTCTCCAATACCCCCTCCAAGGACTCCAAAAAGGGTGGGTAGTCTGAGCTGCCGTTTGGTGCATAGGCACAAACAACAGTCAGAGCCCGTCCCCCCACACGTAGGCGAAGGGAGGCTACCCTCTCGTTCACCGGGGTGAACCCCAACGTACAGGCACCAAGATGGGGGGCAACCAGTATGCCCACTCCTGCTCGGCGCCTCTCACCAGGGGCAACTCCAGAGTGGAAGAGTGTCCAACCCCTCTCAAGGAAACTGGTTCCAGAGCCAGAGCCATGCGTTGAGGTGAGTCCGACTATTTCTAGTCGGAACCTCTCAACCTCACACACTAGCTCAGGCTCCTTCCCCACCAGAGAGGTGACATTCCATGTCCCAATGGCCAGCTTCTGTAGCCGAGGATCAGACCGCCAGGGTCCCCGCCCTCGGCCGCCACCCATCTCACATTGCACCCGACCCCTTTGGCCCCTCCCACAGGTGGTGAGCCCATGGGAAGGGGGACCCACGTCTCCTCTTCGGGCTGTGCCCGGCCGGGCTCCATGGGTAAAAGCCCGGCCACCAGGCGCTCGCCAGCGTGCCCCACCTCCGGGCCTGGCTCCAGAGTGGGGCCCCGGTGACCCGCGTCCGGGCGAGGGAAAACTTAGTCCATTAATTGTACTCATCATAGGGGTTTTTGGGCTGCACTTTGTCTGATCCCTCACCTAGGACCTGTCTGCCTTGGGTGACCCTTCTAGGGGCATGAAGCCCCTGACAGCATAGCTCCTAGGATCATTGGGACACTCAAACCCCTCCACCACGGTAAGGTGGCAGCCCTTTTCAGTCAATTTACAAATTGCTGTGATACATTTATCTGCCCATTGTTTAAAACCTTTATCATAGATACTCGGTTTGAACCTTGAGTCCCAAGCAAACCAGCTCAGACTCCTTATTTCCTTTTCTAATTTATAATTATATATTACTGCGTTCCATATTTCGATTGTAGTCTTAGTTATTGAATCTAGTTTGTTATTTAAATTCCCTAAAAGTGTTCTGTCTGCTATTAAATTCCTAACTTCTATGTCTTTCCTACCTATTTCCAAATTCTTCCATTTTGAAACATATTCGGCATTACACCAACATATTAGGGGTCTGAGCTGTGTGGCCCAGAAATATTATTTTAGGGCCGGCAAGCCCAAACCTCCCTCTTTTGGAAGTTGGAGTGTTTTATATCTGACTCTAGGTTTCTTCTCATTCCATATGAACCTTGAAATCCATCTGTCCCATTCTATAAACTGCTTTTGCGGGATAATTAGTGGCAGGGACTGAAACAGATACAGCAGTCGTGGAATAATATTTATTTTAATTAACTCCACTCTAGAACCGAGATCCAGGCCAATGTCCATCCATCGCTCCAAGTCCTTCTTAATATTGTGATTTATTTTTAAATAATTAGCCTCATAGAGTTTATCAATTGTTTTAGTTATGTTTACCCTCAAGTAATTTGTAGATTTTTCATTCCATTTAAGTTTGTAGGTATCCCTCATTTTCTGCTGTGGGGAGTAATTTATTGTCAGGATCTGTTTTTTCCACATTAATTTTGTATCCAGAAAGTTTTCCATAATCCTCTAATGATCTCATTGTTTTTAAGAAGTTTTCATCTGGATTTTTTAAGTAGGTCAATATGTCATCTGCAAACAGTCCTATTTTATGTTCTTCCCCTCCTATTTCCACCCCTTTTATTTCCTCATCCTGTCTAATCATCTGAGCTAGTGGCTCTATAAACAGTGCAAAAAGACTTGGTGAGAGGCAGCATCCTTGCCTCATTCCTCTCTCCAAGATGAATCTTCCTGACAGACTGCCATTTATTTTAATCCTTGCAGTTGGCTCCCGATATATTGATTTAATACAATTTATAAATGTCTCATTAAATCCAAATCTTTCTAAAACCTTATACAAAAAATCCCAGTTGACACTGTCAAAGGCTTTTTTTTGCATCTATACTTATCAGGGCTGCACCATCTCCTCTACTTTGAAGATGATCTACAATATGAAGGGTTCTCCTTATATTGTCTTGTGTTTGTCTTTCTTTAATAAAACCCATCTGATCCTCATCAATTAAGACTCGCATCGAGTCCTCCATTATTTTAGCTATGATGGAGGTAAATAGTTTATAGTCTACATTTAGGACCGATATCGATCTACAGTTATGGTAGTATTTTTGATCTTTGCTTTCCTTTGGAATTACAGATATTATAGCTTCCGTCCAAGAAGGAGGTATCTTGCCAGTCCTAAGACTAAAATTAAATTAATCATATAATAGTTGTGTTAATTCTTCTTTAAAGGTTTTATAAAAAGAGGCTCCAAGTCCATTAGACCCTGGTGATTTTCCTGTCTTAGTCCTACCAATTGCCTTTGTTATCTCTTCCATTATTATTTGAGAAGTCAAGGTTTTATTTTGTTTTGTGCCTATTGAGATTTTTATTAATGAAAAGTGCATTATAAATTGAATTCATTATTATTATTATTATTATTGCTGGTAAGTTCAGTTTATCCAAAAGAATTCTCACCTCCTCTTCCCCTGTCGAAGGTGGTTGAGCATATAATTTTTTGTAGTATTGCTCAAATGTTTTTTGTATTTCTTCTTGTTCATATAGAATTGGCTTGGCTCACGAAGGAGGCAGACGCATTCCCTTCCCTCTCCCGTCCTTCCCCCCCCCCTGCTGTTGGCAGCTCCACAGCAAAGCACCTCGAACGCAAATTAAGATGGATTGGAGGTTTGCGCATTCGATTCTACAAAGAAGATTTCCACAGAAGAAGGCACAAGGAGAGCCTTTTCAACCTCACAGATGTTTTTTTTTTAACAACCAGTTGCTGCTAATTAACATCTCAAATCTCAAATACTATCTCAACTACAGCCCAAAATTTCAAATGATTCATTGTGTGTAGTCGCTGGTGGGGCTCTTCTTGTTCTCCCCTATGGTCGGATCTGGGGGGTGGGTGAGTGGTTCGTCCTGTTTGGGTGGCCCTGGGGGCTCCGCGCTAGGGGTCCCTCTTGGGACTTGGGCTCTGGTCTCCCCTTTGTCTGTCTTGGGTCTTGGGGGTCGGATCTCTGATGCTTCACAGTCACTATTGAATGTTCTATTAGAGAAGCCTTATTCACTTATGCATGCTCACAACCACACACAAATAGATGCAGGGATGCACATGCAGGTATCGTATGTAGATATGTGGATGTGGATGTGAATACATATGCATGTATATGTATGTATGTATATATTTATGTAGGGATAGGTATATATATTTATAGAAATCTACTGCAAAGCCATGAATATTCGGTCTTTTATACATATGTATTTTGTTGTTGTGTTTTGTCATGTTCTTTGCAGGTTTACAGACAGCGGTCGGGTGTATTTGCCTTGTGCTTTCTTTGTGTATATTTATTATATTTTGTAGTCTTACTTTCCATATTTCCTTTCTTTCTATCCTATAAAAAATCATAATGGTGTGAAGAGGATGGCTGTAAGGTGAGAAGGGAGTAGGGTTGGGCATCGTTTGAATTTGAGCGATTCCGGTTCCGATTCCGATTCTTTTCGATTCTCGGTTCCGATTCTTTTTGTAGGCGGGGTTACAAAAAGACGTGTCAATTCAATTCAGTTCAGTTTATTTATACTATATAGCTCCAAGTCACAACAGAAGTGGTCTCAGGGCACTGAACAGAAGCAATCAAATATAAAAATAATAAGTTAACAGAAACTTTAATATAAAAATAATGGTAACACTATTTATCTGAGGAGACTACTTTGAGTTTAACTCCATGTTATAAAAAAGCTACAGTAGTTAGCCAGAGTTATTTCAGGATGAAATAGTTTGAACTTCTGTTTGAATTTAATGCTATGAACTTTTTCCTTTTTGTTACATTTACTATGAATTTCTCACAGGGCAGATTAGAGCCAACATGGGCTCACCAACATATATTATTATTATTATTATACATATAATATTGTCCAGTGTCTGATGCTGCAGTCATGTTACTGAACTCCCACTGATGGGCTAACCTGGTTCCACCAGCAGCAGGATCCTCAGACAGAACAGCTGGTGGGATGTCCTGGTATCTGCAGCCCTCTCTATTTGTTTCTTCATGGACATGGAGCTGTGACATTATGTTGTGCCTCTTCCTCAGCAAAACGCTCCTCCAGTGGAGACTTTCTGGACAGACTGCAGGAAGTTCCTAAACAAACAACAGGTTTATCAGTTTTATCAGTAAAAAGAGATTATTAAATCATTTTTAAGACTGAGAATGTGTACAATTATTAGCTCTGTTGTTATTGCCTAACTAACCTATTCAATAATTCTTCAAACTGTGACATTCACTCATAATGGAATGGAAGAGAACATAAACAGAAATTATATAATAATGAAAACTAGAGACATTAAAACATTTTAAAAGACACAGAGAACTTTAAATGGATTAAGAATGTTAATAAGTGTTGGATTTGAGTGCAATGTGCAATCCATGGTTGAATTCACATCTGAAAAGGGATGCAACCTTTTCACAACATATGCTGTAACAGT
>JBBPBX010042525.1:3235-26368 GCA_038048925.1 Garcialebias charrua
CTTGGGGTGGTCCCTGTGGATACATCCTTCATTAAGTGTGAGAGGAATATGATTGCTTTTAGCTCTCTTCTAGCCAGGAGACCCACATCTCTTGGCACATGAACACTGAATAAGAGAAGTCAGGTATCATGTACATCTTTCTGTTGAGAAGTTTTGGGACATCTGACAGCATCTGACAGCCTTTTATGTCTTATATTGAGAGCATGTCAGTGCCTGTGTAATGTGTTAGTATCAAAAAAGGCGTTCAATACAGAACTGGACTTTATTTATAGCAACAAGACGTTTCGCTCATCATCCGATAAGCTTTCTCAATTCTATGAGGAGACTGTGAGAGGGAGAGAGAAGTTATAAGCAAGCTGGGCCACTGGTACACACCAAACTAGGTAAATTGGAAGCTAACACACACACATACTTGGGATAACACGTGCCTGTGTGTTCATCTGTGACCATCTGTGACCATCTGCTCATAATGACTCATGTTCGTGCTGCTGTTTATAATGATGTTTTTCTACTACATTAGGGCTTAGTGTATTACTAGCTGATGTCTCTCTTAGTTAATCCTAGATGTTATTATTGTTTTTCTCTTGCATTTGTTGTTGGATGTAACTGGGACCCTGTGTACATAATCTCGTTTTCAACACATGTACTACATGCGGTGCAAATGACAATAAATTCTCTCTGACGCTGACTCTGTGACCCATTCAAAGTTCAGTGTGTGAAAGCAGAGCTTACAGAAAACACACACACATCCTACTGTATGTAAATTGACAAAAACCACACTTCACACATTGATAACAGGGACCTGTCAAAGTCTTTGTTAGTCTAATTCACAAGTGAGGCTCCTCTGTTCTCATCAGGTGGGAAGGGTCTGGGAACCAGCTGCAGGGCCGCACCATAAAATACATCCAGAGGTTATTGAGATATTTAGCTAACAAACCGACAGAGTTGACAATGTCTTATGGTGCATTCACACCTAACAGCGTTTCAACGGCAGGAGCGTCCAGCTTACATGCAAAGTCAATGGGGGACGCGCTTCCAGCCGCGTCTTGGCGTTGGGCGTCACATCACGTGCGTGTTGAGCATGATGGAAAGCGTTTTTCCGTGCACGTGAACCCGCGTCAGCCTCCAAAGCACACGTTGATCTAGCTGAAGATTTTGCGGTTCAAACGTTCAAACGCCGTTCAACTCTCCCTGATTGGTTGATCAGGGAGAGTCGGGGGGAGAAGAGAGGGGGTCAGGGGGAGAGTCCCTATGTGACGCGGAAACCAGTGACGCGGAAACGATTGCGCAACTATGTGACGTATTGTTTGTGGGACACAGAAAAAACCCGCGGAGTCATGGACTATGGAAGAGAAACTCATTGTAGCTGTGTGTTCGCGACAATTCCTTCACGACCAGTCAAGTCTGCTCTACAGAGACAGAAATAAAAAGCTGCTCGCCTGGCGGAGTGCAGTGAGGACTCGGTATACCGGTAAGCTCCTCCCACACACCCCGCAGCAGTTTCGCGTTCTGGCGTTCAGGTCTGGACACAATGACGAGCTTTTTGGAAGTTGAAATGCTGTTAGGTGTGAATGCACCATTACAGACCTCGTGCAGTCAGTTCAGTGTGTGAAAACAGAGCTTACAGAAAACACACACACATCTTACTGTATGTAAATTGACAAGTCACACCTCACACATTAATAGCAGGGACCTGTCAAAGTCTTTGTTGGTCTAGTCCAGTTGTTCTGTATTGAACGCCTTTTTTGATTTTATCATGTCCTGGACGACTGAGAATCTTCACCAGCATAATGTGTTAGTATCTGTGTGGCTGATCCTGTGTTGGAGAGGTGGTGTTGGGTGAGAGGGGATTTTGTTGTTTGCTTTTTATTTTTTTCCTCTCTGTGTGTGTGTTCTGAAAAAATAATAATAATAAAATAAAAAAATAAAAAAAGACTGATTTAAAAAAAAGGTGCAAATTTTCACTTAAAATTGCTAAAATTTGACATTTTTGCATTTGTCACAAAAACTCCCAACAAAAATGAGGCAAACTCTGCTGCGCAGCACACACAACTATTGCATTAGTCGCACAGCATTCACAACATGCTTGTGACAAAACTGAACATTTCTGACAAACGCAAACTGCCACTGGACAGTCACAAAACTTGTGCAACTGTGAAAACCCAGACAAATGTTAAAAACTAAATCAAATTTAAAAACGGTCACATCATGTTCTCGTATGTCGGTGCAATGATAATCAAGCTTGTTCTGATTCATGCTCTCAGTTTGTTACAGTCAGTGGCAGCTCGGTGAGACACCAGCTTTAGACCACTAAGATAGAAACTTTTCTGTTCCCATCAGTTTCAGTAATTACTGATCCATGGTCCGATGACAATAGGTTCATCTGTTATTGTACAGAAGCTCAAAATGTACATTACTGGAATTATTAAACTAAGATCAAACACAAAAAAGAGTGTGTATAAGCGCTTTTTACCACGTTATACATTAAGCCACAATAACAAACAATTCATGAATATGCTGGTGAAGATTCTCAGTACAATTTCTCACCACTTTAGCGATTCTCACCACTGTAGTGTGTGAAGGAGAAACAAACTGATCTGCAAGCAGTTGCCTTTAATCCTTCGAGCGTCAAAACCAGAAACAGAATGAATGAATTTACACACGAACACTTCTTCTTCTTCACCTGGTAAAACAATTCATGAAGTTCAGTACAAAACAGAGTTCACACATTTGGTTGTCCCAAAAACCAGGTTGAAGCTCAGAGATCGGGCTTGTTCAGCTGTGGTTTCTAAACTTTTAATAATCTGCCCCCAACAGTAGACAGGCCACTTCACTTCCAGTTTTTAAATGGCTTTTAAAAACACACTTGTTCTCATTGACTTTTAGCCCAGTGGGAGTAGTTTTAGTATTTTAATGTTCTGTTTATTTTCTTCTGAGGTTTTAAATTAATTTGCTTTATTGTTTTTTCTTTTAACCTCTGCCTTTGTATTTTATTGTTCAATACTTTGGTAATCTGTTGTTTTTAATTGTGCTTTATAAATAAATTTGACATGAAGAATAACCTGCTCGTTTTACATTGTACATTTTCACAAAATTAATATTCCACTCCAGTAACGTAAATGTAAATGCATGGGTTTTATTAATACAGGGGCTATGAGCTATTGTACCAAGTTAGAAATTGGTATTTTCCCAATAACCCAGTAAATCTGGTAACACTCAAATGTCCCAGCTTTCCACCAGCCTTGAACGCAGCGTTACCTTTGTGAATCTGGAGCGGCAAGAAAGCCTCAAAAGTAACATTCACAAGCAAGCTGATCCGTCCTCAGAAGGTGATTTGTGCACATGTTCCTACATGTGCATTTTGAAATGTGAACATTTGAACAACTGTTGTTACATTTGTGAATCTTGTGTGCTTGTGAACCCTTGCTTGTGTGAGTACTTGTGAAGCTACGTTGTGTTGTGCTCGGGACAGGTTTATGGAAAGCTTACCATCCAGAGGATGGAGCCGCTGGGCTGCTCTACTTGTTGAGAGCCACTCCACCGAGACTTCACCGTAGCCAAGCCAAAGTCACCGATCTTAACAGTCCAGGCCTCGTGGAGAAAAATATCTGAGAGCAAAGCTCAGGAAGTGTTTTATCAGACTGCCAAGCACTCGCTCACATGGAACCTGGAAGAAGTGAGAGGGGCAGAGAGGAAACTACCCACAATGAACAGGAACTTTCTTAAAAGCAAAACTCTGCAGTTTAACAAAACCTTAAGCAAAAAAAAAAAAAGTTTTTATATTCAGTTGTTTGTGGATTATTGTGATTTTATACATTTACACACCATTTCTGAAATTCAGAATTCAACTTAAAACAATGTTTTTTCTTTAAATAACGTATAATAAACTTAATACAGTGCAAGTACTGGGCTGTATGAACCTCTGTCTACAAAGAACACATGCTCAGTTGGTGGTTAGGAGTTTAGAAACTGATCAGCTCTGCACGTCTGTGGTTATTGGTTAAATATAAGACAGGTCAGACCCAACTCTTTCACACAAACATGCTTTGAAACAAAAGGATACTGTTTGATTTCAGATCTCGATGAATTATGTTCTTCGCATGAAGGTAACTGCAGGGGAGGCACAAAGAAGAACAGAAATGACATCAAAATCATATTTGGAGCAACTATGACTGCATTTACTGCACATGTTTGAGAAAAGGCTCTGAGTCACTCTGTACTTTCACCAAATCATACCCTGACAAACATCGGTCTGTGCACCAGCCTCTATCAGTTTTCACCATGAGTGTTGTTGTGGTTAGGCAAGAGAGCTTGAACACGACAAAGTACGATTTGCATGTTGAGCATCACAAAGAAGAATCTGAGCTGTGGGCAGAGCCCCACGTTGTCATTTTACTGCTCAGTGTTAGATTTTAAAGAAAAGTCAGAATGTCAATAAATACATTTTAAAAATCCTGTCATGTTAAGTGGGTGTTCTGCACTTAGGTGTTAATCAAGTTTCAAATTTAATCACAGTGTTTATTTAGTGATGCGTTTCCATGTAATTATTTGATGTAATAAATATACAGACAATCTAATCTTTAGTAAAATACATCCCAGTTTAGAAAGAAAAATCATCTTTAAACATCCCAACATGATTTTCAGCATAAGAAACAGCTAAAAAATATGCTTTGAAACAAACACTCGTACAATGTACATGTACTGTACTGTAGAGTTGCATTCGGGCCTAATAAATCCAGCCCCTAGTTGTTTTTCCCCGAGCCCTACCTGGACCCGATGGATTACTTGTAATCAGAGGGCCGAACCAAAAAAAAAAAAGACAGACCTTTTTTTTTAAATTAAGCTTTAACTGTTTTTGTAAGCAAATCCGTTTGACATGTCAAGTCAACTTTATTTGTAGAGCACATTTAAAACAGACTGTTATCAAAGTGCTTAAAAACAACAATGGGAGTACCGGTGCATGATAGTTTTAAAAAAGTAAAGAAAGGAAGATAAGATTTATTTTTATTAACAAGTCACCAAAGGGATAATAATATTCAAAACTACCGGTAATTAAAAAAAATAAACTCTAAAGATAGGCTATTATACAGATGAACAAAAATATTTTAGACCTAAATTATTTTGAAAAATATAGAACAAGGCTTTTTAAAATTTAGATATAAAATAAAGTCATGCAAAATTAAGCTGAGTCATGCTGTCGCTGATGACAGAGCGATTTAACGTTCACCAGCACTACACCACAGAATAAAAGTGTGCGTGCATGAAAAATAAACTGAAAGGCTGACATTCTACAACAATGTTAAGCCAATACTTTAATAAACAAAATATCTATAACAAACAACAGACAGTGGGTAAAGAGGATGGATGGATGGATGGATGGATGTAAGAAAAGCTGGACACTAATTTAGCTTCCGGCTTTTCTTTCAGGCCTCTATCCATCCAATAAAGGGAGTGATAAAGAACAATAAAAATGATAATACATACCCTGATGCATGCTCAATAATCCAGGTAGAAAAATCTAAAAAATCTAAGTCTGGTCCTCTGGACTGAATACAGCATCTCAGACTGAGGAAGTCTTTCAGACGAAAGACGAAACATTTCTAGTTTTTTTTTTTTGAATGTCCAGAGGACCAGACTTAGCTTTTTTAGATTATTATATAAATTAATAAGAATTGCACAAACGTGAAGTAAATAAAAAGCCCATCTATCCAGCTGGCTGTGTCTGTGCCAGGTCGTCATGCAGCCACAGCCTCGTTTCTTCAGCTGTAAACCTGTTAAATAAAGCTGGAACTAGACCCAAGTTGCCTAAATATAAAATTATAAATATATTTAAAAATCTGTAAAGAAGTTACTGTGTTCTACTTACATGTTTGTCATGTAAGAACAATATTAAATCCACTGTAGCAGGTTTGAGAACAGTCCTCCACTGGTCTGTGCACTAAAAACTCACTCACTGCTGCTGCTCAGCAACTTGGCCAGTTCTGGGTCCACATTTGAGTTTAGTTTCCAAAATCCCAGTAAATCTCACTCATCATCCATAGCCACCAGCTTCATGGCCTTTAAATGGATGATAACATCCAAAGCAGGTCTGAGTGATGTACAGTGTGACCTGATCATTACTCTGGCTCGTGCACTGCGTTCTCCCACTCTGCAGAAGCACTTGTTCTTCTCTGTTTGGATGGTGATGATGTGAACGTGCTCGTCGCTTCAGCTTTTGATGTTGTCACTTCAGGTGCTGCAACTTCTTCCACCGCAGCTGAGAGCAGGGTGCAGACCTGAGCGTGCACCTGATGCATCAGCAGGTGTCATCATTTTAAGTTTGTTAAAGTTAGGCCACAGGAAAAGTGCAGCTCTGTGTAAATCATGGATAATGATTCTGTGCTCCAGTACTTCTGCATGTCTCATAAGAGGAGCAAAGCAGGGTGGGCGGGGCCATGCGTAATTGCTGCGCAGTGCACCCCAGTACTACTTTTTTCTGCTTAACTTCTGCACTCCCATTCCTCCTCAGTAAACTTACTGCCTCCTCCTCCAGGCAGATTAACACAGTGTTATATTGTGCATACTTATTTAGTTTGATTTCTGCTGTATGATTCATAAAACTAAATCAAAGCTCGAGACCGGCCCATCCTGACAGCTCTAATGTACTGCCAGAGTCATTGTGTGTGTACTGGAGACAGGCACTTCTGACAGCATGCAAGTTCTGAGAGTATTTAAAAAAGTTTTATCATAATCATGGAAGGAAGGTACTTGGTGTGTATCTGGACAGAGAATGGATGATAAGGAAACCTGGTGGTGGAATAGTGAAGTGCATGACGCTGTTCAAAGAAAGAGGTTAGCCAAGAAGAAATATGACAGTGAGAGGACTGAAGAGAGGAGACAGGAATATAAGGAGATGAGAGGTAGAGCAAAATGACGTAGCAAAGGCAAAGCAGAAGGCGTCTGAGGAGCTGGACAAGAGGCTGGACACTAAGAAGTGCACACAGACTTGTATCGACAGACAGGATCTTCTGTCATTATGAATCACATTGATCTCAGTGGAAAAACAGAAAGATACAAAGGCCAGACAAGCTGAAGTATCTGATGAGACAGAACTGGATACGTCTGGCTCCGGTCACTGGTTTGTTTTATTTTATTATAAAGAAAGGGTAGCACCAAATACACACCTGTATACATTAATTTATTTCTGACTGTGAAAAAAAGCACAGTTTAACCCCAATCTAGTGCCTGTGCACGTATAAGTGCATGCAGGGTTGTATGCAAATGCATTTGGTAAGTGCACGGGTGAATCGTTTTGTACCCAAACACGACTGCAACAAAACAGGTGCACAACCAGAAGCCTTCTGAAAGCAGTTACTTCAACTTCAAGATGGTGCTGTCACGAGCTGTCCTTGATACAGTGAGGTGTTCCACACTGAACGACACAGCCTCTGAGAACTTGTGACAGCTGACTCAAGTTCATTCTTTTTGAACCATTTACATGAAAAAACAAAACAAAAACCACAACATAATGAGTGTGAAACAAAGATCTGGCAGCAGCTCTTACTCCATGCCCTGTGCTGTCTGTCTGGCCACATCAATGCGACGCATGGTGTCAAACTTGGTTTCTGTGACGTGCAGATGGTGGTACAGGCTGCTGCCTTCACACCACTGAGTGATGATTGCAAAGTTGGGCTTCGTCATGAAGCCCATGAACAGCAGGATGTTGACGTGGCGCGTTTTCCTGCAGAGCACACAAGTGGTAAACATGTTAGAAATTCCATCAGTGAATGTTCAAGCCTGAAATGACATGCAGCAGTTTGATGTACAAAAAGAAAGCAGTGCTCACCGAAGGACCTGCATTTCATTTTTGAAGGCCTGTAGCTGCTCAGGCGTCGGCTCTTTGACCTTAAGGATCTTGATTGCTACGTCTCCATGCCACTTGCCCTTGTAGACCGTCCCAAAGGATCCAGTACCTATCCTCTTCAGAACATTGACTTCTCGATGAGATACCTCCCAGTAGTAACTTGAGTCTCTGTAGCCTCCTCGGTGCTGAAGTGACACAGTTACAGAATGGTTTGTCTTTTGGGTTTGTACACGGCTACTGTAATCTGTAAGACCATCTTTATCACGAGCTGTTAGATTTGCTCCTGTCTGAAGGCAAGCCTACCACTTTCTTTTTGTCATCAGATGAGGAGGATTTGCGTTCCTTGTGCTCTGAGGGGGACTTGGGTGGTTTCCTCCCAGGAGAACCAAGAGTGGAGGGTGGGCTGGTGGAGGGTTTTGGTGAGGGTTCAGGACCTGCAGACATGAAGGGCATCAAGGTTAAAGTTGATTCAAAAGCAGAGGAATAAAATAAACACAGCAAATGAAGGGATTGCGTACCTATTGTGTTGAATTTCATTGCTTCCTAAAGAAAAGAACACCACAACAGAGGCTGCATTAATAATTCACAGACTAATATTTTTGGATAGGTGAAAATCATGACCACTTACCTCCATGCCGCTGATGGTAGCAAGGTCCACCGTGCTGACCATGTGAACATTGGGAGTGGAGGTAGAGCGATGCCTCTGGAGGGACTGTCCGTCTCCTCCTGACATGGGGAAGTTAAAGGTGGAGGGTGGGGACAGAAGGCCCATTCTAAAATAAATAAATAAACTTTCAGAGTATCAGTTCCATAAAACAAGGCTATCTGGCCATTTTCATGGGTTTAGTTCAGGAGCTTACCCAGCAGGCTCTGGGGTTAAGGCTAGGTTGCTCTGTGATGGAGAATTTTCTGGCAATAGTATCTGTGGGTAATCATCTGTGCAGGAATTTGAATCACACCTGGATAAAGCAGAAGAAAGGTCAGGAGCTAAGATGATCTCACTTTGTTTGACCTGATGTTGCTCAATTATTCAGGTATAGATAAATCTAACCAGGTTGAGTCAGGTCCTCTGGACAGATTCTTCTTGTTGGAACGTTTCATCTTTTATCCAAAATGACTTCTTCATTCTAAGGAGCTGCAACAAACTCAGTCTTATAAATAGCACCCTCTCACAGTGGATCAACCAGTTTGCTGATGACAGCCAAAACCAGCTGCTCACATGATCAAGGANTATTATTATTACCGGCAGTTAAATTTTAGTCATATTTGTGAGTATTAATTTTTGTTTTATGTTATTACATGTTTTATTCAACATTAATTGGGGGGAGCAGTGGCTAAGTTGCTAGAGCAGTTGTCCTCCAATGGTAGAGTTGGGGGTTCGATTCCACTAGCAGTCACATGCTGACGTGTCCATGGGCAAGACACTGAACCCCTCACTGCCTCCGATGTGTGTTCCATCAGTGTATGAATGTGATAAAGCACTGATTAATCTTTGTATAGATATACATAGTAGAGTGCTGTATGAATGGGTAAATGAGGACACAGATTGTAGTGTAAAGCGCTTTGAGTATCTTGACAATATACAAAGGTGCAATATAAGTACAGTCAATTTATCATTTATTTCAGTAACCATTGTGGGTCCGTCTTTTTTTAATGAAAGGATACAAACAAATTTAAATGTGCCTGTATGTGCCAAAAGTATTGTCCCATTTGTTCATCATAGCTTTCTCTGTCATCTTTGTTTTGGAGAATGAATTCCTTCAAGAAATGCTGAGTCTTTCTTTAATTTAGCTAGACTTCACCATATTTAGTTGAATGGATAATTAGTTTTATAAAAGAGTGTTTTAATTTTAAAATGAGGTGTTGGTGAGAAGTCATTTTTCTAATTATTCTGTATGTTCTATTGATTATGTAGACATTAGAGACCTGGAACCTTTGGTTTGCCATTTAATGACCTGAGCTATAGACCGTATTTCCCACTAGGATGCAATGGCGCACTTAGCTTTCATCACCAAACACATAAAAAGCTGTGAGTCTATGAGAGCAGAAAAATATTGTTCTGATCATGATTCAACCTGACTCTTCGTGCGGCACCACATTAGACCACTCCGGAGAGTACACTTTATGGAATTATCTTGTATTAGTTCACTAAATTCTTCTCCTCTTCAGCCCTCACTGAAAAGCTAAATGTTATATTTTTTGCTTTCTGTGTTGCTCTGTTTTCTTAAATGTGTAATAAAAAGGGTGGGGTTGTCAAGTCAACAGAAAAGCAGCATTTTGCAATCAATCTTGACGAGTGCACACATTTGTATGAGTTAGTGAGTGATGGCACAATGTCACGGTTGGACAACTCTTATGGCTGTCCCTATTTCATAGTATAAGTGAAAGTGAAAGTGCTATGCATTATCATTATTGTATGTTTCTATGCAATTATGAAATCTGTGCTCTGCATTTAACCTATCGCACATAAGATACACCCAAGTGGAGCAGCGGGCAGGACATGTGGACATGGCGGGGAGTGACTCTGTGACTTTCTGGTCCCAAGTCGGCTCTCCTGCAACTGCACCACAGCCCACTCCCATTATTATTTTTGCCAATTTTCTTGAGATGCTTGATCATATAAAAACACAGCCAGTTTCACGTTTTGTCTTCTGCTCTTTTTCCCTGATGTCTGATGTTAACAAGAAGAAAAAAAAAAAGTCCTAATTCTTTAGTTCAAGTTCAAGTCAATTTTATTGTCATTACCATCTCATGTGGTACATGAGGTGGAACAAAATTATGTACACTTTAGGATTTTATCTTAAAGTATCTAATACATATATTTAGGTTGTCTTTGTCCCTTCTTCCTCAAACCCTCTACTCTCAACACCTTCACAGTCAGACCCATTTGAAGCTTGATCCGATCAAAACCCTCCTACCAAGTAATAATAATAATAATAATAATAATAAATTCAATTTATACCGCACTTTTCATTAATAAAAATCTCAAAGTGCTACCAAGTGCTACCAAGTGCCACCTCTCCTTTCCCAGCCGCTTTCGCTCAAAGCATAATTTTTTCCACCCGATCTCATTCTCTCCCCACCATCTCAATTACTCTACTTTCCCACGTGTCTGTATTTCTCCTTTCCTTTGATCCTTCTTGATCGTATTTTTGCCACTCCATTGTCTCAGTCCATTAGGCAGACACAAATCCTTTGGAGACACAGCCTAAGAGCAACCCAGACCTCGCTCTCCAGGGCTCTAGTGCAGCCAGGAGAAGGATCCCAGGAGAGAAACTGACTCGTGCCTGAAAAAATCCATTTAAACCTTCGCCACTGAAAAATTGCTCCTTCCCACAGTCCGGTGCCTAATGAAGAATACTGTACCTCCACACACATATAGGTCTTGTATCTTTTGACATCCTGTTTGCATCTGTCAGAGTGATAAAATGCTAACAATTAAAATGTAATGCAGCAGAAGTACAGGTGGACTGATAGAAAATTGACTGATTGCGAGAAATGTAATTGCTTATATTGTTTTTAAATACTTTGATGGGCATGTATGTTTGTTAAGTCAGATGTCATAAAGACTCTAAGGTGGTTTGAGGCTGATGCTTGCATTTGTTTTTAATGGACCTCTTCCCTTAGTTTATAATGAATTTATGATATTGCTTGTATTGTAAGCAAATGTTTTTATATGGAGTGGAAGCCACATGATGAAGAAACCTAACTTGGACAGGATGTGAGATGCCCAGATAGCCAAAAGGTCTCACGGTGACCTAATGAAATGCAAGATAACTAGAAGACATCTCAATGAATTTTTAAGATAGGACTTATCATGTATGGGTATAACGGACTGGCTCAGAGGAGGACCCTCTGAACCTCATTTGAACTGTGTATGCATTTAATGTGTATACAGTATGTTCTTTCTTGCAAGAATAATGTACTGCTAATTAAAATGAGCTGAATCCTAAGATGTATTTTTTTTATTTTTTTATCTAACCGTCGTTTTGGAAAAATCATATATTTTTCAGGAATTTTGGGTTGGATGTTAAAGGCAGGTGTATTTTGCAACACAGAGACTAAGACAGCAGAGAGTAGTTAAAGTCTGTGTAGATGCATGTTGCCTACAGTGTTTTTTTTGTGCTCGCACGAGTGAATTTTTAAATGGTAGTTGACTGTTTCCTGCCACAGAGTCCCTTTGAGCTATAATGAAACGGAGCAGGACGAAGAGCTTCAGCTGTGGCCGCCAGACTTACCATGCCACTGTAGCTTATGTCTCAGCTGGCACAATAACCTGCCGACACCAGAGGGTCAGCAGACAAAAGCAGGCATGACAACATGGAGACATGGATCGCAAAGATGAACTAGCAACTTAATATGGCAGGACTCACTTGAAAGTGTCGGGTTATAACTCGACGGTCAGCGCGAGGGGCACAACTGTTACAGTTTGACTGGCTGGTGTCTGTGCTTTCACTTGGAAACTATTTCTCAAGATGTTACAAGAACCAAAAATATATGCACAACACTTTTGATTTGGCTCCTATTTTACTTGAGCTGAACTCAAAGATCTAACACTTTATCTATGTACACAATAGCCTTTCCCTCTCAAATATTGTTCTCAAATTTGTGTAAATCTGTGTTAGAGAGCACTTCTCCTTTGCCGAGATGATCCATCCACCACACACGTGTGGGATGTTGGAACCAGAAGTCCCAGGTTCGATCCCCAGCCACTCCCACATGTCGTGGTTTCTCTGAGCACGAAACCTTATCTCTAATTGCTCCCCAGGCACTTACATAGATGCAGAGAATTAATTTTGCCATTGTATGGGAACATACAATGATGACAACACATAGCAGTTTATTTTATATCAAGATGCTGATTAGACAGCATGGTTATTCACAGGTGTGCCTTAGGCTGGCAAAGGCCACTCTAAATGTGCACTGCACAATAATGTCTGAAGTTTTGAGGGAGCATGCACTTGCTACGCTGACTGCAGGAATGTCCACCAGAGCTGTTGCCCATGAACTGAATGTCCATTTGTCTACCATTAGCTGTCTCCAAAGGCTTTTCAGATCATTTGGCAGTACATTCAACTGGCCTCTACCACGTGTAGCCTCACCAGGCCAGGACCTCCACATCTGGCGTCTTCGTATCCAAGATCATCTGAGACCAGCCACCTGGGCAGCTGCTGCAACAATCAGTTTGCATAACCAAAGAATTTCTGCACAAACTATCATAAACTGTCTCAGGGAAGCTCATCTGTATGCTTGTCATCCTCATATGAATCTCCACCTGACTGCAGTTCATCGTAACCAACTTGAGTGAGCAAATGCTCACATCTGATGGTGTATGGCACGTTAGAGAAGTGTTCTCTTCACGGATGATTCCCTGTTTTCACTGTACAGGGTGCATGACGTCAAGTGGCCTATATGGTGACAGTGGTTATGGTATGGGCAGGCATATGTTATGGACAACAAACACAGGTGCTGGTGTAGTTACATGTGGTCTACGGTTGTGAGGCTGGTTGGGTGTCCTGCCAAATTCTCTGAACATGGGCATTCCTTCAGTAGTCAGCATGCCGATTACACACTCCCTCAAAACTTCTGATATCCGTGGCATTGTGCTGTGTGATAAAACTGCACATTTTAGAGTGACCTTTTATTGTGGTCAGCCTAAGACACACCTGCGCAATAATCATGCTGTCTAATCATCATCTTGATATGCTACACCTGTGAGTGGATGGATTATCTCGGCAAAGGAGATGTGCTCACTAACGGATTTACACACATTTGTGAACAATTTTTGAGGGAAAAAAGCCTATTGCGTACAAAGAAAAAGTCTTAGATCTTTGAAAAATGAGAGCAAAACAAGTTGCATTTATATTTTGTTCAGTGTAGTATAACCAAAGTGAATCATTACAAAAATTAATTAAACGCAGCAAACTATTAAAGTAAATGTAAAGTGACATGACATGTTTGTCTTGTCTTCAGATCAAAGACCAACCAGCACATCGTCCAAAATCAACATTTCAGTTTTTCCCAACACTGTATTTTTCAGCTCTGTTTGACTAATGTACAAAGCACCAGCTGAATGAGCTAATGTTTTATTTATTTATTTGTTTGAATGTCCAAATCCAGATCCCAGTAGGCTCAGATAGAGCAGCAGCAGATTGCTTTATCCCATTAGGCGAGGCCTTGTAAACAGGCAGAGATCTAAGTCTTCATCCCGATGCAATCTCCAGCTGATCCTGTCACTGGCATCGTTTCTGTTGGCAGTTTGACTTTCAAGTCATAGAATCCCCACTACCACCACCACCCCCAGCTAAGCCTCTATGTCTTTCTGCACACAGAATTAACACAGGACCAGTACCATACAAGATGAGCTGTAAGATACTTGAAACAATCAAACCATTAAGTTTGATTTGTCTATCAAAGTTTCACTTTTAGATTTGAGTCCATGAAAACAAGCGTGTTTTTTAATACTCTAATTTGGAGTCCTTGTTATGAAGAAAAGACTGAAAAATACACGTAAACCTTCTAAAATTACAAATTTAATTTTAATGTTGACTCTGAAATAATCTCTTGTGAAGGACACAGTCATTAAAGGCATACCAGGAGCACGAGCAAACTGCAGTCATCAAAGGGAAATTCAGAAAAGATTTAAAACTGATCAGCCTTCTATAGTGGATATTCAGTTATGAAAGCATAAATTGGAATAAAGGTACAAGTGTTTTTTCAAGTATATATATTTTTTATCACAGCAAATCACTGCTAAGAGCGGAACTCGGCATTAGCCTTTACTGACCAACAATTTCTTTCATTGTTAAAAACAAAAGGCCCTCTTACATTTTCAACTCTCAAACCACCTACATATACTTGTTCACACAGTCAAGTAACTTTTGGTTTTGTCCTACCTTGGCAGCCATAATCATGGACGAGCCCCCACGAACTCCGAGAATGGGAATATGTGTTTCAGCTGAAATGAAGTCCAGGATCTGAGCGATGGCCTCCTGGTCGGTGTCATCTCCGAACACCACGCCCTGCAGCCAGTGCTCCGTCATCAGGTCACAGATGCTCTTGATGATGCTCTTTGGGTCAGTCTCATTCATGGTCAGCACCTCCACATTGGGCGCCATGTGGAGGAAGTCCTCCTTCTCTCGGGCCCCTGCCAGCGTCACCTCGCTGGAGTTGCCCACCAAGACAACGGCAATGCTGAGGCCTCGTAAAATGTTGGGTAAGGCCAAGTGGTGTGGAGGGGGCTGAGGGATGGGTATGTAGTGGCCACCACCACCGCCAACTCCCCCGCCCTTTTCTCTCCTCGAGTGGCAGGCTGGGGGCAGGTGGAGAAGGCAGAGCAGCAGGAACAAGAGGGGCAGGCAGAGAGAGATGCTTGTGCGGCGGTGAAACGATGGAGGAGAGGCTCGGTGTAGGGTTTGAACTTGTTCTTGAACCTGAGTAACCACGAAGGGGGAGAAGCAGGCCCCAGCGCGACCTCGAGGTGGGGAGGAATTGCAGCGTCCGCAGACAGGCATAATGTAGGTGTGGGGCAGTAGTACCTGAATGAACAGAGAAAATGGAAAAGAGGGATCAAATCAGGGATCAAATCAGAGATTTAATGAAGAATGATGAAAAGAAAAATAATGAAAAGGAGAGAGAAGGAGGGTAAAGAAAAAGAATACAAGTTAAAAGAATACCATCTTATATGGGTTGAATACAGTTAAATGAAGACATGCGTCATGGATCATAATGTAATATGGACAAGGTTCAAGGCGATTTTATTGTCATTTGCATCACATGTGGTACATGAAGTGAACAGAATTATGTATTCATGGAGTGCTGATGGAAGTAAAAAAAGTAAAAACTAGATTAAAATGATGCTTGAAAACAAAAATGAACTGTCAAAGCCTTTAATGTGTTCAGAGAAGGTCTGGAGTGAACCCTTGAAATAATTTGACTGGAGTTCAATCCTTTTGTTTAAGTTGTTTCAAGAAACTAGGTCTATGGAATAATTTGGAAAACGAGGTAAAAAAGTGAAGTCAATGTTTATATTTAAGAAAATTTTTTAAACTATTTTGTTGAAAAGATACATATAAGTTAATTAATATCAAATGAATTCTAAACAGTAAATTTTTATGAGTTATGTATTTTGCTGTATTATGTATGGATAATTATTGTTTGAATTGATAGTTTGAATTGATTTTGTTTAAGAAGGAGCAGATATGATAAGACATTTTTCTTCTTCTGCTTCCTTTCATTTTATATATTGTCTTTTTTAATTGAAATTGTCTTTGTGTTTTAAAAACTGAAATGAATAAATAAAATTAATAAAAATAAAATAAAAAACTAAAGAAAATAATTCGTGTTTGGCTACACAATGACATTTTCTCTGTGTGTGTCAAAGAAAATTTGTCTCAGGAAAATCTATTCTTTACAAGTTTTTGAACGTGATATTTGGGTCAGAATCCCCGACCATTAAAAGAGAGAGCATGAATCTGGGTCAACAGTTTGAACAACCCAGATCTGAAGTTGCAGCCAGTGAATATTTTCAACAGATGTCCCCACATGAGTAAGGGTATTCTGGAAAGATTTGTTGTCTTCATATACATAATTAATGCCAACAGGTGCATATGACATTGTCACTACAGTACATCAGTATTGCTGGGCTATAAAAATAAATCTGAAAACTAACATTTAGAATTCTTTAAACCCTTGGTTTATTGTTAGGTGTGGCAAACAATAAACTTGATCAGTAGAGGGAAATTAGAAAGGCTATAAGAACCATAGCTCTTTAACAAAAATTGCACAAAAACACTTCAGTACTGGAGGTCATCTAAAAGCAGAAAACATATATTAATAATATTAATACTTTATTTATAATGCCCTATAAAGCAACCACAGCTGCAACAAAGTGCTGTACATATAAAATCAAGAATATTTAAACACATAAAAAATAAAACAGTTGTTAAAACATTAAGATCAATAAAAATATTGTTGCATATTTCTTGAGAAATGCCTTTAGTTTGGGATGCAGTTCACGTGTCTAGACTTCTCTGCTTTGTTATTGCTACAAATAAAGCTTGATGTGTCTAGTGAGAACCAGTGAGTGTTTTAAGTAGTAGATTAGGCTCAGTTGTGATAAGCATGTTTGTTGCTGCTTGAAACAGACATAAACAGTAACACTAAACATGTTGGTAACATGTAAACTCATAGATAAATTGTATAATGACAGACTAATTCATCCATCCATCCATCTATCCATCATCTTTACCCGCTTCTTCCTTTTTGGGTCACGGAGGTCACTGGTGCCCATAAGCCATCACTGTGTGAAAGGCAGGGTACACCCTGGACAGGTCGCAAGTCCATCACAGGGCGGACTAATTCACATGAAACAATAATTTATGCACAACCTTATGACATAATGGTACATGAGATGTTGGAGCTGTAAAAAGTCTTCAGTTAATACAAAATGCTGCTGCCAGAGTCTTAGGAGTTAGTGGGAGAGATCATAGTTCTCCAGTTTTAGCTTCTCTCCATTGGCTCCCTGACAAATCCAGAATTGAATTCAAAATCTTACTTCTAACCTACAAAGCCCTCAACAACATAGCTCCATCTTATATTACAGAACTTATTGTTCCATATTTTCTTAACAGATTACTTTGCTCTCAGACTGCAGGCTTACTCGTGGTTCCAAGAGTTTCTAAAAGCAGAATGGGAGGAAGATATTCTGTTATCAGGCTCCTCTCTTGTGGAACCAACTTAATAATAATAATAATGAATTCAATTTATAATGCACTTTTCATTAATAAAAATCTCAAAGTGCTTCCAGTTTCTGTCTGTGAGGCTGACACATTGTCCAGTACCTCTGTCATGTATATTCAGTCATTGTCTCACTACTCACCAGCAGTGCATAAATGGCCTTCGTGCCACGAGCTCCGGTTTCCTACCCGCTCCTAATGTTTATTATCCTTGTGCCCATTGAGTATTTTTTTTATTCTTTGTGAATAAATCAGATTTTATTTTCTAAGCTCCTCCTTTCAGTTAAATCCTCCTGCGACTGTGAAAGAAATGTGAAAAGAAGAAAGCAAGTAAATGCAAATAACTGAAAAGGCAGATGCAGGTAAGGACGACTCCTCGCCAACTCTGACAAACTGAAGCGAGACGAGTGACGCAACATTCCAGAGATGCAAACAAACTGACTGATGCTGAAACAGACCAAGTGACTGGTGGCGTCAAACAGCTTTAAAACGATACCGGCTCTCCTCAGTCATCCTCTCTAGATGTAGTTTAACACAGTCACTTTGTGTCCTGCCCTTATCACACAGTTCTCTCTATGACTGACTGATTCTCTGCTTCCCCTGCTTTTGTGTAATTTTTCAAGAATGGGGTTGCAGTTGGGTGGGATTATCAGGTGAAACAGTAGAAGTGAGACATCTATGATCCAAAAAATAATATAGCAATGGCATGAACACGGTTGGAGACAAAAAATACAATAAAATAAAAACAGACATGAAAAAGAAGCTCTCTGAGAAAGATGTTTGTCTCTGTATGTTTACATCAGACTGAGTGGGACAGCATTTGTCCCCGTGACTTTATCAGCATATAGTCAGAGTAGGTGTAGGTGAGAATAGATGTTCACTTATTGTGGGCAGAGATTGTGGCAAGGCTGATGCTCATAAACTTGAGTGGTGCATTGTGGGAATATCTCACACACGTCTGCCTCTAACAAGGCAGATGGAAGCTGTGACGCCAGGAAAAAAAAAACACCAAGACAATATCCACCCCGTGAAGCTGACAGCTGACGAGACAGGAAATGACAGAGAGGAGGAAAACTCGAGAAGAAGATTGAAGGAGGGATAAAGGGACAGGCGTGCAGATGACAGAACAACTTCTGTGAGGAAAACTAATTGCTGGAGGTTCGTCAGCGCTAATTACAGGTCCCTGTGTTAATATTCAATTGCACACCGCTCTGCAGGAAGAATGAAGTGGTGGGAGGGACGATAAGAGATGCAGAAGAAAGAGAGAGACGGCAAAGAGCAAAAGAAAATAGAAATGCATATCACCCGCTGCCGTTCACTAAATGACAGAGCTGTGGCTGTTTTGGTCAAACCTTGAAAAAAAAGTTATATCACATCAAATTTTAGTCTAAGTGACTGAGTTAAAGCCATGTATGTGTGTGTGGCATCCTTCTTGACTTGCTTTGACTCTAAAAGTTAATCTGGGAGGGTACATTTGATGATTACTGCCTGAAAGATTTATTAAATTTATCCAGTGATTCATGACATATTTTGATAACAGTGACTCCAAGTAGTTAATGAATTTTTTATTGGGGCGCAATCGGTTTTTGCTCAAAATATGTGTTGAAGATCTATCTCAGCTACTAGCAAACCAAATTTTAGCTCAATGTCTGTTAAATTGACTGAGATACAGACATTTCAGGGGTTTTAAGTTAGATTTATACTCGACGCGTCGCGCAGTGCGCCAGGGGGCGCGCGCCAAAAGTGACGCAATATCACTGCCCCTGTGCGTAGATGCTGCGCGTCGTTTTGGCGTGTGTCGTGCACCTCCGAAATTTACAAACTCCGCAAGGCTAGTGCACGCGCCGTGGGCGCTACTGAATTGATTGACAGGTCGGGTGGGGACCTCACCCGACAGCCTTCACGCTCTTCACGCCAGAGCCTGCAGCTGTCTGCGCCGCTGTGGTCGTGGAGACGGCGTCGCGACGCATGGAGGAATGTTTTGTATGTGACACAAATGTATTAAATTCCCCTTCTTCATCCCTGATCTGGACTTTTCTTTTGTTTTTTTGCCAAAAGTCAAGTGATCGCTTCCTCCTCCGCTGACTCCATGCATTAAAACCGCAAGACACAATAACTGTTGTTCTATTATGATTTGCTCCTCTAATAAAGACAACAGTTCAGCACGCGAGCGGAAAGCCATTTTTTGTTGTTGTGTGACGTCAAACAGTTCTTCTTCTACGGTAGATTTCTTCTTCTACACCCTTTCTTGCAACATATGCACAGGTTTTAGAGGGTACTGCCACCTGCTGGTCCGTAAAAGAACAGCACTTTGCCATGCGCCGCCGTGCGTAAACTATAAACACAGCGGCGACAAGCATGAAGCCGCACGGCTCAGTGCGCGCGCAGTCCGCGCGCTCCAGCCAGCGGACCAAAGCGCAAGTATAACGAGGCCTTTAGGGTCAGTTGTCTCTGGCAGCCATCGACTGATCAAACTGATCGAATGAAACTGATGACTGCTTTCTACAAGTGTCATTTAAATGCGTTGGGTGGCTCCGGAGATATTTTGGAAACTGGCACGCACACACATGAGCTAAAACTTTATCGACCGCCTTTGCCTTTTGGCGGCGGGTGATCAAAATCAAGAGCGAGGGTCGGGAAAGACGAGAGAAAACGGCAGAACAGACGATATAAGCGAGAGCCGTGGAGTGAGACGTAGGGGGAGAAGAGATGCCCTCTTTGAATCTGGACTTCTCAGGCAGCACTCTGTTTCCATGGCAACAATTAAAATAGGCCTACATGCGCACACGTGCAGACACAGCTGATGGACACAGAGACACGCACAGAGGCGGCAGATGTTTTGTAATGATCGTTGATCAAACGTTAGTTTCCTCATTTTCGTTTCATAGATGGCACACACGTTCTTTCACATAAAGATCAACACGGAGGCCTCGTTTAGCATGTGAGCACACACGCGCTAACATGCTGTTTTTCATGCATCAAAATTACACTCGTTTTATCTGTCTCCTGATAAATACACGCATTCCCCCCCACCCACTCAGACTATATTAGCCATCACACTGAGCAACTTCAATGATCATTCAGAAAGATGAGGCCATTAGAAAGCCCCAGTCAAAGTGCATCTCAAATGAAAACACAAAGGGCGTGTGTGTTAAACTGCACATTGCACACTCGATGTTATGACACTAAATGACCCCGTTTCCCCGTCAGCCAGCCCCCGCATTTCACCCACCATTTGACCCATTACCCCGCCGCCGCACCACGGTGCAGTCATATCCGTTACACCAGCAGACAGCAGATCATACCAGTTTAAGGCAAAAAGGCCTCAATCCTTAAACAACCTTTAAAGCTTTTTTTTTTTTAAGTGGAATTTTTTTCTTTGTGGACACAAACATTATGCAACGACAGAAAGACAGAAAAAATACATTGCGAACTGGAAAAATTCTGAGAAAATAATTCGGTGTCCATGCAGCTGCTGTCCAAAATTATAACATAGATCAAGTTTCTATCAAAAAGTACAAAAGTAATGTAGACTTTTATTTTGTAATACTCTAAGCTCGATTTAAAGGAATGTTAAATCTGCTGCTAGTAGCTCATTACCAGTGTCTGTCACTCCTTGGCGGCACTCTTAATAAAAGACAGGTAGACAGAAACATGGAATATAAAGTAGGTCTCAAACAATGTGGAAAAATATGATATAAAACAAATTGAACCAAGAGGCAGGAGCATTTGGTCTTCACACCTATCGTTTTATTTTTACTTGTCTACAGTGATTTATGATGGAGATACTGTATGACAAGAGCTCTAAAGACCCTTCACTTCCTGTTTTGAAGGAGAATCTTCTAAGGAGGACAAGATTCTAATTTCAGATAAAACTATGAGTTTGGATGTGTGCACTCTGGCTGGATTTAACAGAAAGAAAAAAAAGAAAAAAGTTGCACAGCCGTGAGAGACAAACTGGGTTAAAGAGGCAAAAATGTCAACGTTTTGATGTATAAGTTGTGTAAGAAGTGTAAAGTTTGTGAAAATAGTGTTGGTTGGTAAAATAATAATAATAATAATAATAATAATAATAATAATTACCTTTTTGGAAATTTCGAGTTGCACAAATGTCAACACACCAAGATGAGCTTTTTTTGTTGAAATTTTCTAATTCCACAAAACTTCAACTGTGATTTTACACATTTTGTTAAAGATATCATAATGCAAGTATAGTCACATAAGGTCCAACTTATGTTGAAAAGACAAATCGTGTATAAGGAAACGTGTTTTCTTTATTTATTTATTTTTGGTCTACAGCATTCAATGGACTGCCACCAGAAATACCATACTATACAGTACTTGATTGAGCTGCATATTTTTACGTTTTAAGGTGTTTTTAAAGCGACAGTGGTGCTTGAAAGTTTGTGAGCTCTTTATAATTTTCTATATATATGCATAAATATGACCACAAAACATAATCAGATTTCCACACAAACTTTCAAGCATCGATGTACTGAAGAGTATTGACATTTTTTGACAGAAAGGTAAGATTAACAGAATAGCATCAGTGGGGGGTAAATGCTCATGCACTGGCATTTTTACATAAGGGGCCACCCTGGTATCAATTAAATACTTTAAACTTTACTACATTACATTCCTAATGTAAAATTGATACCATTCCAAAGAGCGGGCATTTGTCAGCAACGTGGAGTTAATTTGTCTGATCTGTCAAACTAACAATTCTTTTAGGAGGAAAAATTGTGGAGAAGTAATTGTATACCATTCATAAGACAAAGAAAGCAACGTACAGTATCTGCCAAAATTGAGCTGTGAGAAATAATATCAAGGACCTGAACTCACAACTCACTGGACAGTAATCACTACCCCACAGATCAAATTCAAAAACAAACTCAGCTTCTAACGCAGATTTTCTGGCTGCAAGAACCAGCTCAGAATATGTCATAAGAACGGGCAAAAATAAAAAGAAATTGTCGTTACAAGATATTTGGAACAAGTTTAAAACAGTATCACAGATCAGAGATTTTCAGTTATCAAAAGATAATTTTGCTGCAACTTTGGAAGCGCTCCTGTATGTGTGGACATAACTTGTGAAGCATATTTATGAACATGGATGGTGGTCAGAGAGGAGACCGTGGCAGAAAAGTATACAAAAATACTCATTTACCCTAATAAAAGTAAATTTAGATTGTAAATGTGTGTGATTGATTACATCATAAATAATTTGTGTTTTAAGTATGACTGGTAGGGTGGTGGTGCAGAGGTTAGAGAAGGTGGGCCAGTGAGCGGAAGGTCGTCGGTTCGACTCCCCCTGACAACATCAAAATAAAGGTGAAAAAGGTGAAACACCCACACCTGCCTCCACCCTCATTTGCCCCACTCTGGGCCTTTGAACAAGGCCCTTAACCCCCACCATCTGCGTCCCTGGGTGCCCTAGATGGCAGCTCTCCGCTCCACACAGAGGGCTGTGGTAGCTCGGTGATCTGTGGTAGTGTCAGGAAGGGCATTCGCCGCAAAAACAATCACCAGGTCTTCGTGCAACTTAGTCGTTGC
>JBBPBX010042526.1:0-28365 GCA_038048925.1 Garcialebias charrua
TTAGCACAGCATGTCAAGTCCAAGACTCGACAGCAAAACAAATTTAACTTACTGATAACTCGTCAACACCATCACAATTCCAATAACAACACATTCAGTGTAAGACAACACTCCGATACACAGTTACATGCCAGGGAGACAGAGAAGTGGGTGAAGAATTTATCTGACAGACAGCTCACCCAGCCGGAGACAGAGATTCTTGCCAGGGGACTAAACTTTGCAGTGGCACCAAGTAGAATTCCTCTGGTAGAGATGATCACAGCCACTGAGTCAGCTATTCGTAACAACAAAATTAGAGATTTTGAAGCAGAACAACTCAGAGTCAAAGTTTCAGCCTGTCTCAGTAATGCTAAACCACCACCCTCCAACATCAGTAGAGAAGAGAAAGATGCACTCACCACTCTTAGCAAGGACAAAAACATCATAATTCTCCCAGCAGACAAAGGAAGATGCACAGTGATTTTGAACCAGAAAGACTATCATGAGAAAGTTATGTCACTCCTTAGTGACGTAACCACTTATGAACCGCTGAAAAGAGATCCAGGAAGTGGTTACAAGAAGAAGTTGATAGATTGCCTGAAAATTTTGAAGCAGGACAAGGCTATTGACAGTATTCTGTACCACAGACTGTACCCAGGGGAGGCCACGCCAAGTCTGTATGGTTTACCCAAAATCCACAAACAAGGTGTACCTTTAAGACCAATTGTTAGCATGATTAACTCGGTCACTTACAATGTTTCCAAATATCTGGCATCTGTACTCATCCCTTTAGTTGGCAGCTCAGAACACCACATACAGAACACCATGGACTTTGTGGATAAGGTGAGGGATGTCATCATGGAGACTGATGAAACAATGGTCTCTTTTGATGTTACATCACTCTTTACGTGCATTCCTGTTGATGAGGCAGTAGAGGTGGTCTGTTTAAGGTTAAAATCAGACACCACTCTGAACAGCAGGACCACGCTTTCCACAGAGCAACTGTGTCAACTCTTGAAACTGTGCCTGCAGTCAACCTACTTCACATATGGGGAGCAATATTATAGGCAGAAACATGGGTGTGCTATGGGGTCGCCAGTTTCTCCTATTGTTGCCAACCTGTACATGGAGGAGGTAGAAAAGAAAGCCTTGACGTCCTTTTCAGGGAGACCACCAAGTCATTGGTTCAGGTATGTTGATGACACCTGGGTTAAAATTAAATCTCAGGAAGTCCAACATTTCACTGATCACATCAACTCTGTGGATAAATATATCAAGTTCACACGAGAAGATGTAAAAAATGGCAGGTTGGCTTTCTTGGACTGTGAGGTCTCAGTTTCTGATAGAGGAAATTTGCAAACTGAGGTGTACCGCAAACCCACCCACACAGACCAGTATTTGCAGTTTGACTCCCATCACCCTCTGGAGCACAAGTTAGGAGTCATCAGGACTCTGTACCACAGAGCAGACAGCGTCCCCACCAACTTAGGAGCCAGACAGAAGGAGAAATCACACACAAAACAGGCTCTAGGGAAATGTGGATATCCTAACTGGGCCTTCCTGAAAGCAGAGAAGAAACCCAAACAGGACTCCAGCCAGCCATCAGGTGAAAAGAAGGAACCCAGACCCAGACCAGTGGTCATTCCGTATGTTGCGGGAGTTTCAGAGACATTGAGACGTTTATTCTCTAAACACAACGTCCCAGTGGCTTTTAAACCCCAAAATACATTACGGCAAAGACTAGTTCATCCCAAAGATCCAGTCCCCCGGCACAAACAGAGTAATATTGTGTATGCTGTTCAGTGTCAGGAGGGCTGTGATCAGTCTTACATTGGGGAAACTAAACAGCCACTGGCCAAAAGGATGGCCCAGCACAGAAGATCAACAGCATCAGGTCAGGACTCTGCAGTCTACACTCATCTCCAGGCCAGCGGTCACTCTTTCAAGGATGAAGATGTTCACATCCTTGATAGAGAGGAACGATGGTTTGAGAGAGGAGTAAAGGAGGCCATCTTTGTGAAAAGAAACCGTCCATCATTAAACCGGGGTGGAGGCCTCCGGGTTCAACTGTCTCCCTCTTACAATGCTGTGATTGCTAGTATCACTCAGCCCTCTGTGAATAGCAAACAACCATCAGGGTGCTAATGATCCATTGTTAGGCTGATGGCCCTCCTTGATCATGTGAGCAACTGGTTTCAGGCTGTCATCAGCCAACTGGTTGTGCAACACTGTGAGAGGGTGCTATTTATAAGACTGAGCTGAATACAGCAACTCAGACTGAGGAAGTCTTTCGGACGAAAGACGAAACGTTTCTACTTTTTTTTGCTTTGTTTTGTTTTATTTTTTGAATGTCCAGAGGACCAGACTTAGCTTTTTTAGATTTTTCTACCTGGATTATTGAGCATGCATCAGAGTATTTTGAACCACTTTGGCCAGGATTGCCTCAAACTTGTTAGAGAGTTTGAGAAAACAGCTAGGAAGAGGGCAGACTACAGGAACCACTTGCGATTCAACCTTAGATGCAGACAAAGTGGCATCATTCCCAAGAGCCTGGAACTGAAATCGTTGGTCAGCGGGCACCGGGCAAGCAATATCCTTCAGAAGGCACAGACGCAGCTGCTGAATGAACGGGTAAGACAGACCAATTTTACTATTGAGGCTTTGAAGACCAAAGAAGAGCAGATTAAACAAAAACTAACAACGTGCCTAGATCAGACCACACTTCAGCAAGTGATGGACTGTACAGATCAGGCACGCTTAGCACAGCATGTCAAGTCCAAGACTCGACAGCAAAACAAATTTAACTTACTGATAACTCGTCAACACCATCACAATTCCAATAACAACACATTCAGTGTAAGACAACACTCCGATACACAGTTACATGCCAGGGAGACAGAGAAGTGGGTGAAGAATTTATCTGACAGACAGCTCACCCAGCCGGAGACAGAGATTCTTGCCAGGGGACTAAACTTTGCAGTGGCACCAAGTAGAATTCCTCTGGTAGAGATGATCACAGCCACTGAGTCAGCTATTCGTAACAACAATAATTGTTTTTTTGTTTTGTCTACCTATGTTTTGCTAGTTTTTTGATACTTTGTTAAAAAAAAAAAAAAAAAAATCTTTTGTTTTTTTCTCTCTTTTTGTTTTCTATTGTTTATTGTTTGTTTGTTTATTGTTTAATGAAATTCTATCACTGCTGTTCATTGTTCTTTAGTTTTAGCAGGTCGCTTTCGTAAATGAGCCCATGAGGTTCAAAAGATTTACCTGACTAAATAAAGGTTGAATGAACAACAAAATTAGAGATTTTGAAGCAGAACAACTCAGAGTCAAAGTTTCAGCCTGTCTCAGTAATGCTAAACCACCACCCTCCAACATCAGTAGAGAAGAGAAAGATGCACTCACCACTCTTAGCAAGGACAAAAACATCATAATTCTCCCAGCAGACAAAGGAAGATGCACAGTGATTTTGAACCAGAAAGACTATCATGAGAAAGTTATGTCACTCCTTAGTGACGTAACCACTTATGAACCGCTGAAAAGAGATCCAGGAAGTGGTTACAAGAAGAAGTTGATAGATTGCCTGAAAATTTTGAAGCAGGACAAGGCTATTGACAGTATTCTGTACCACAGACTGTACCCAGGGGAGGCCACGCCAAGTCTGTATGGTTTACCCAAAATCCACAAACAAGGTGTACCTTTAAGACCAATTGTTAGCATGATTAACTCGGTCACTTACAATGTTTCCAAATATCTGGCATCTGTACTCATCCCTTTAGTTGGCAGCTCAGAACACCACATACAGAACACCATGGACTTTGTGGATAAGGTGAGGGATGTCATCATGGAGACTGATGAAACAATGGTCTCTTTTGATGTTACATCACTCTTTACGTGCATTCCTGTTGATGAGGCAGTAGAGGTGGTCTGTTTAAGGTTAAAATCAGACACCACTCTGAACAGCAGGACCACGCTTTCCACAGAGCAACTGTGTCAACTCTTGAAACTGTGCCTGCAGTCAACCTACTTCACATATGGGGAGCAATATTATAGGCAGAAACATGGGTGTGCTATGGGGTCGCCAGTTTCTCCTATTGTTGCCAACCTGTACATGGAGGAGGTAGAAAAGAAAGCCTTGACGTCCTTTTCAGGGAGACCACCAAGTCATTGGTTCAGGTATGTTGATGACACCTGGGTTAAAATTAAATCTCAGGAAGTCCAACATTTCACTGATCACATCAACTCTGTGGATAAATATATCAAGTTCACACGAGAAGATGTAAAAAATGGCAGGTTGGCTTTCTTGGACTGTGAGGTCTCAGTTTCTGATAGAGGAAATTTGCAAACTGAGGTGTACCGCAAACCCACCCACACAGACCAGTATTTACAGTTTGACTCCCATCACCCTCTGGAGCACAAGTTAGGAGTCATCAGGACTCTGTACCACAGAGCAGACAGCGTCCCCACCAACTTAGGAGCCAGACAGAAGGAGAAATCACACACAAAACAGGCTCTAGGGAAATGTGGATATCCTAACTGGGCCTTCCTGAAAGCAGAGAAGAAACCCAAACAGGACTCCAGCCAGCCATCAGGTGAAAAGAAGGAACCCAGACCCAGACCAGTGGTCATTCCGTATGTTGCGGGAGTTTCAGAGACATTGAGACGTTTATTCTCTAAACACAACGTCCCAGTGGCTTTTAAACCCCAAAATACATTACGGCAAAGACTAGTTCATCCCAAAGATCCAGTCCCCCGGCACAAACAGAGTAATATTGTGTATGCTGTTCAGTGTCAGGAGGGCTGTGATCAGTCTTACATTGGGGAAACTAAACAGCCACTGGCCAAAAGGATGGCCCAGCACAGAAGATCAACAGCATCAGGTCAGGACTCTGCAGTCTACACTCATCTCCAGGCCAGCGGTCACTCTTTCAAGGATGAAGATGTTCACATCCTTGATAGAGAGGAACGATGGTTTGAGAGAGGAGTAAAGGAGGCCATCTTTGTGAAAAGAAACCGTCCATCATTAAACCGGGGTGGAGGCCTCCGGGTTCAACTGTCTCCCTCTTACAATGCTGTGATTGCTAGTATCACTCAGCCCTCTGTGAATAGCAAACAACCATCAGGGTGCTAATGATCCATTGTTAGGCTGATGGCCCTCCTTGATCATGTGAGCAACTGGTTTCAGGCTGTCATCAGCCAACTGGTTGTGCAACACTGTGAGAGGGTGCTATTTATAAGACTGAGCTGAATACAGCAACTCAGACTGAGGAAGTCTTTCGGACGAAAGACGAAACGTTTCTACTTTTTTTGCTTTGTTTTGTTTTATTTTTTGAATGTCCAGAGGACCAGACTTAGCTTTTTTAGATTTTTCTACCTGGATTATTGAGCATGCATCAGAGTATTTTGAACCACTTTGGCCAGGATTGCCTCAAACTTGTTAGAGAGTTTGAGAAAACAGCTAGGAAGAGGGCAGACTACAGGAACCACTTGCGATTCAACCTTAGATGCAGACAAAGTGGCATCATTCCCAAGAGCCTGGAACTGAAATCGTTGGTCAGCGGGCACCGGGCAAGCAATATCCTTCAGAAGGCACAGACGCAGCTGCTGAATGAACGGGTAAGACAGACCAATTTTACTATTGAGGCTTTGAAGACCAAAGAAGAGCAGATTAAACAAAAACTAACAACGTGCCTAGATCAGACCACACTTCAGCAAGTGATGGACTGTACAGATCAGGCACGCTTAGCACAGCATGTCAAGTCCAAGACTCGACAGCAAAACAAATTTAACTTACTGATAACTCGTCAACACCATCACAATTCCAATAACAACACATTCAGTGTAAGACAACACTCCGATACACAGTTACATGCCAGGGAGACAGAGAAGTGGGTGAAGAATTTATCTGACAGACAGCTCACCCAGCCGGAGACAGAGATTCTTGCCAGGGGACTAAACTTTGCAGTGGCACCAAGTAGAATTCCTCTGGTAGAGATGATCACAGCCACTGAGTCAGCTATTCGTAACAACAAAATTAGAGATTTTGAAGCAGAACAACTCAGAGTCAAAGTTTCAGCCTGTCTCAGTAATGCTAAACCACCACCCTCCAACATCAGTAGAGAAGAGAAAGATGCACTCACCACTCTTAGCAAGGACAAAAACATCATAATTCTCCCAGCAGACAAAGGAAGATGCACAGTGATTTTGAACCAGAAAGACTATCATGAGAAAGTTATGTCACTCCTTAGTGACGTAACCACTTATG
Organism: Garcialebias charrua; assembly: GCA_038048925.1. Taxonomy (NCBI): domain Eukaryota; kingdom Metazoa; phylum Chordata; class Actinopteri; order Cyprinodontiformes; family Rivulidae; genus Garcialebias; species Garcialebias charrua. The sequence continues at coordinate 6,245 of JBBPBX010042526.1, forward strand.
AACCGCTGAAAAGAGATCCAGGAAGTGGTTACAAGAAGAAGTTGATAGATTGCCTGAAAATTTTGAAGCAGGACAAGGCTATTGACAGTATTCTGTACCACAGACTGTACCCAGGGGAGGCCACGCCAAGTCTGTATGGTTTACCCAAAATCCACAAACAAGGTGTACCTTTAAGACCAATTGTTAGCATGATTAACTCGGTCACTTACAATGTTTCCAAATATCTGGCATCTGTACTCATCCCTTTAGTTGGCAGCTCAGAACACCACATACAGAACACCATGGACTTTGTGGATAAGGTGAGGGATGTCATCATGGAGACTGATGAAACAATGGTCTCTTTTGATGTTACATCACTCTTTACGTGCATTCCTGTTGATGAGGCAGTAGAGGTGGTCTGTTTAAGGTTAAAATCAGACACCACTCTGAACAGCAGGACCACGCTTTCCACAGAGCAACTGTGTCAACTCTTGAAACTGTGCCTGCAGTCAACCTACTTCACATATGGGGAGCAATATTATAGGCAGAAACATGGGTGTGCTATGGGGTCGCCAGTTTCTCCTATTGTTGCCAACCTGTACATGGAGGAGGTAGAAAAGAAAGCCTTGACGTCCTTTTCAGGGAGACCACCAAGTCATTGGTTCAGGTATGTTGATGACACCTGGGTTAAAATTAAATCTCAGGAAGTCCAACATTTCACTGATCACATCAACTCTGTGGATAAATATATCAAGTTCACACGAGAAGATGTAAAAAATGGCAGGTTGGCTTTCTTGGACTGTGAGGTCTCAGTTTCTGATAGAGGAAATTTGCAAACTGAGGTGTACCGCAAACCCACCCACACAGACCAGTATTTACAGTTTGACTCCCATCACCCTCTGGAGCACAAGTTAGGAGTCATCAGGACTCTGTACCACAGAGCAGACAGCGTCCCCACCAACTTAGGAGCCAGACAGAAGGAGAAATCACACACAAAACAGGCTCTAGGGAAATGTGGATATCCTAACTGGGCCTTCCTGAAAGCAGAGAAGAAACCCAAACAGGACTCCAGCCAGCCATCGGGTGAAAAGAAGGAACCCAGACCCAGACCAGTGGTCATTCCGTATGTTGCGGGAGTTTCAGAGACATTGAGACGTTTATTCTCTAAACACAACGTCCCAGTGGCTTTTAAACCCCAAAATACATTACGGCAAAGACTAGTTCATCCCAAAGATCCAGTCCCCCGGCACAAACAGAGTAATATTGTGTATGCTGTTCAGTGTCAGGAGGGCTGTGATCAGTCTTACATTGGGGAAACTAAACAGCCACTGGCCAAAAGGATGGCCCAGCACAGAAGATCAACAGCATCAGGTCAGGACTCTGCAGTCTACACTCATCTCCAGGCCAGCGGTCACTCTTTCAAGGATGAAGATGTTCACATCCTTGATAGAGAGGAACGATGGTTTGAGAGAGGAGTAAAGGAGGCCATCTTTGTGAAAAGAAACCGTCCATCATTAAACCGGGGTGGAGGCCTCCGGGTTCAACTGTCTCCCTCTTACAATGCTGTGATTGCTAGTATCACTCAGCCCTCTGTGAATAGCAAACAACCATCAGGGTGCTAATGATCCATTGTTAGGCTGATGGCCCTCCTTGATCATGTGAGCAACTGGTTTCAGGCTGTCATCAGCCAACTGGTTGTGCAACACTGTGAGAGGGTGCTATTTATAAGACTGAGCTGAATACAGCAACTCAGACTGAGGAAGTCTTTCGGACGAAAGACGAAACGTTTCTACATTTTTTTTTGCTTTGTTTTGTTTTATTTTTTGAATGTCCAGAGGACCAGACTTAGCTTTTTTAGATTTTTCTACCTGGATTATTGAGCATGCATCAGAGTATTTTGAACCACTTTGGCCAGGATTGCCTCAAACTTGTTAGAGAGTTTGAGAAAACAGCTAGGAAGAGGGCAGACTACAGGAACCACTTGCGATTCAACCTTAGATGCAGACAAAGTGGCATCATTCCCAAGAGCCTGGAACTGAAATCGTTGGTCAGCGGGCACCGGGCAAGCAATATCCTTCAGAAGGCACAGACGCAGCTGCTGAATGAACGGGTAAGACAGACCAATTTTACTATTGAGGCTTTGAAGACCAAAGAAGAGCAGATTAAACAAAAACTAACAACGTGCCTAGATCAGACCACACTTCAGCAAGTGATGGACTGTACAGATCAGGCACGCTTAGCACAGCATGTCAAGTCCAAGACTCGACAGCAAAACAAATTTAACTTACTGATAACTCGTCAACACCATCACAATTCCAATAACAACACATTCAGTGTAAGACAACACTCCGATACACAGTTACATGCCAGGGAGACAGAGAAGTGGGTGAAGAATTTATCTGACAGACAGCTCACCCAGCCGGAGACAGAGATTCTTGCCAGGGGACTAAACTTTGCAGTGGCACCAAGTAGAATTCCTCTGGTAGAGATGATCACAGCCACTGAGTCAGCTATTCGTAACAACAAAATTAGAGATTTTGAAGCAGAACAACTCAGAGTCAAAGTTTCAGCCTGTCTCAGTAATGCTAAACCACCACCCTCCAACATCAGTAGAGAAGAGAAAGATGCACTCACCACTCTTAGCAAGGACAAAAACATCATAATTCTCCCAGCAGACAAAGGAAGATGCACAGTGATTTTGAACCAGAAAGACTATCATGAGAAAGTTATGTCACTCCTTAGTGACGTAACCACTTATGAACCGCTGAAAAGAGATCCAGGAAGTGGTTACAAGAAGAAGTTGATAGATTGCCTGAAAATTTTGAAGCAGGACAAGGCTATTGACAGTATTCTGTACCACAGACTGTACCCAGGGGAGGCCACGCCAAGTCTGTATGGTTTACCCAAAATCCACAAACAAGGTGTACCTTTAAGACCAATTGTTAGCATGATTAACTCGGTCACTTACAATGTTTCCAAATATCTGGCATCTGTACTCATCCCTTTAGTTGGCAGCTCAGAACACCACATACAGAACACCATGGACTTTGTGGATAAGGTGAGGGATGTCATCATGGAGACTGATGAAACAATGGTCTCTTTTGATGTTACATCACTCTTTACGTGCATTCCTGTTGATGAGGCAGTAGAGGTGGTCTGTTTAAGGTTAAAATCAGACACCACTCTGAACAGCAGGACCACGCTTTCCACAGAGCAACTGTGTCAACTCTTGAAACTGTGCCTGCAGTCAACCTACTTCACATATGGGGAGCAATATTATAGGCAGAAACATGGGTGTGCTATGGGGTCGCCAGTTTCTCCTATTGTTGCCAACCTGTACATGGAGGAGGTAGAAAAGAAAGCCTTGACGTCCTTTTCAGGGAGACCACCAAGTCATTGGTTCAGGTATGTTGATGACACCTGGGTTAAAATTAAATCTCAGGAAGTCCAACATTTCACTGATCACATCAACTCTGTGGATAAATATATCAAGTTCACACGAGAAGATGTAAAAAATGGCAGGTTGGCTTTCTTGGACTGTGAGGTCTCAGTTTCTGATAGAGGAAATTTGCAAACTGAGGTGTACCGCAAACCCACCCACACAGACCAGTATTTACAGTTTGACTCCCATCACCCTCTGGAGCACAAGTTAGGAGTCATCAGGACTCTGTACCACAGAGCAGACAGCGTCCCCACCAACTTAGGAGCCAGACAGAAGGAGAAATCACACACAAAACAGGCTCTAGGGAAATGTGGATATCCTAACTGGGCCTTCCTGAAAGCAGAGAAGAAACCCAAACAGGACTCCAGCCAGCCATCAGGTGAAAAGAAGGAACCCAGACCCAGACCAGTGGTCATTCCGTATGTTGCGGGAGTTTCAGAGACATTGAGACGTTTATTCTCTAAACACAACGTCCCAGTGGCTTTTAAACCCCAAAATACATTACGGCAAAGACTAGTTCATCCCAAAGATCCAGTCCCCCGGCACAAACAGAGTAATATTGTGTATGCTGTTCAGTGTCAGGAGGGCTGTGATCAGTCTTACATTGGGGAAACTAAACAGCCACTGGCCAAAAGGATGGCCCAGCACAGAAGATCAACAGCATCAGGTCAGGACTCTGCAGTCTACACTCATCTCCAGGCCAGCGGTCACTCTTTCAAGGATGAAGATGTTCACATCCTTGATAGAGAGGAACGATGGTTTGAGAGAGGAGTAAAGGAGGCCATCTTTGTGAAAAGAAACCGTCCATCATTAAACCGGGGTGGAGGCCTCCGGGTTCAACTGTCTCCCTCTTACAATGCTGTGATTGCTAGTATCACTCAGCCCTCTGTGAATAGCAAACAACCATCAGGGTGCTAATGATCCATTGTTAGGCTGATGGCCCTCCTTGATCATGTGAGCAACTGGTTTCAGGCTGTCATCAGCCAACTGGTTGTGCAACACTGTGAGAGGGTGCTATTTATAAGACTGAGCTGAATACAGCAACTCAGACTGAGGAAGTCTTTCGGACGAAAGACGAAACGTTTCTACATTTTTTTTTGCTTTGTTTTGTTTTATTTTTTGAATGTCCAGAGGACCAGACTTAGCTTTTTTAGAATAATAATAATAATAATTCTGTTTTTTGCAGATGATGTGGTCCTACTGGCTTCATCAGTTCGTGATTTACAACTTTCACTGGAGCGGTTTGCAGCCGAGTGTGATGCGGCCGGGATGAGGATCAGTTCCTCCAAATCCGAGGCCATGGTCTTGAGCCGGAAAAGGGTAGCATGCCCTCTCCGGGTCGGGGAGGAGGTCCTGCCCCAAGTGGAGGAGTTTAAGTATCTCGGGATCTTGTTCACGAATGAGGGAAAACTGGAGCGTGAGATCGATAGGCGGATAGGTGCAGCGTCCGCAGTGAAGCGGGCGCTGTACCGGTCTGTCGTGGTGAAGAGAGAGCTGAGTCAAAAGGCAAAGCTCTCAATTTACCGATCGATCTACGTTCCCACCCTCATCTATGGTCATGAGCTTTGGGTTATGACCGAAAGAACAAGATCTCGGATACAAGCGGCTGAAATGAGTTTTCTCCGCAGGGTGGCTGGACTCTCCCTTAGAGATAGGGTGAGAAGCTCAGTCATCCGGGAGGGACTCGGAGTAGAGCCGCTGCTTCTCCACATCGAGAGGAGCCAGTTGAGGTGGCTCGGGCATCTGGTTAGGATGCCTCCTGGACGCCTCCCTGGTGAGGTGTTCCGGGCATGTCCCACCGGGAGGAGACCCAGAGGAAGACCCAGGACACGCTGGAGGGACTATGTTTCTCGGCTGGCCTGGGAACGCCTTGGGATTCCCCCGGAGGAGCTGCTCCAAGTGGCTGGGGAGAGGGAAGTCTGGGCCTCCCTACTTAGGCTGCTACCCCCGCGACCCGACCCCGGATAAGCGGAAGAAGATGGATGGATGGATAATAATAATAAATACGGTAAGCATGTTGGTCAAAAAAAGGGGGGGGGGGGCGTAATATTTGATGGTCCAAATTTCAAAATCCACTGTGAAAACTTTGAAACGTCAACATAAAAGTTACTTTGTATATAAAATCAGATATATGAGATTAGGTGATGGGGCCAGCATCAGTTACCATGGAGATCAGTTCAAATTGGGCTCATTTCCAAATTCAGCAAACTACAGTCTCTCAGAATTTTCTCTCTTATATATTTTTCCTCTTTTTTTTTCTTGTTTCTCTTTTTTGCGCCCCCCCCCCCTAAAAAAAACAAACAAACAAACAAACAAACAAACAAATAACACAGATGAGGTACAGACAATAATAGAAAGTCGTTTAAAAAATGTAATAGTAAGTTAAACTAAAGTGGAACACAAAACGTCAAATCACACATTGTGGATCAAAGTTTATTGGTGACAGACAAAACTAGTTGTTCATATACAAAATGAGGATCTTCAGCCAAAAAATTGATCTTTGGTGCCCCAATGGATGCTTGCTAGGGACACACTCACCACTTTCAGCAAGGACAAAAACATCATCATCCTCCCAGCAGATGAAGAAAGGTGCACAGTGATTTTGAACCAGAAATACTGTAATGAAAAAGTTATGACAGTGACTAAACCACTTATGAGCTTCTGAAAAGACATCCAGAAAGTGGTTACCAAAAGTTGATGAGTGCCTGAAAAAAATCACATTATGATGCTGTGTTCATTCGTGCTCATCTGCTCACACAGACTCGTTCGTGCTGCTGTTCAGTGTATTGTTTTTATGCTATGCTTTAGTGTATTTTTATTAACGTTTTTATAAGTTCATACCTTAGATCTTATTACTGTTTTTCTTTTACATTTTAATACTTTTGTTTGATGTAACTGGGACCCTGTATATACAATTTTGTTCCATCACATGTACCACTTGACAGAATGACAAAAAAAGAACTTTGAAAAATTTGGAGCAGGACAAGGCTATTGACCGTTCTGTTCCACAGACTGTACCTAGGAGAGGCCACGCCTAGTTTGTATGGTTCAACTAAAATTAAACTAAAAGGAACTAAAAGTGACTAAAAGGAAACAATTTGTACAAATAAATGATGTAAGATCTGACCTCTGTAATATCACATGTGGAGTTCCCCAAGGCTCTGTACTTGGACCAAAGCTTTTTATTTTATATGTGAATGACTTGGTAAATGTGTCAGGACTCCTTAAATGTGTACTTTTTGCTGATGATACCACTTTTTTCTGTTTAGGTGAAGATATAGAACAAATGTTGGAATTGATAAAGACAGAATTTGTCAAGATACAAACTTGGTTTAAAATAAATAAATTATCATTAAATCTAGAGAAAACTAATTACATGATATTCGGTAATAAAAAGAAAACTGTTGATGTTCCACTCAAAATTGAGGATGTTGAGATTTGTAGAGTGAGTGAGGTGAAGTTTTTGGGTGTTATCATTGATGACAAACTGACATGGAAACAACACATAAATTCTGTAAGAATAAAAATAGCTAAATCGATTGCAGTACTGTACAAAGTCAGAGACCTATTGAATGATAAAGCTCTGTATTTGTTGTATAACACAATCATTGTTCCACACTTAATCTATTGCATTGATGTTTGGGGGAATGCGTGTAAAACAATCACAAAACCTATTTTTGTATTACAGAAAAGAGCTGTAAGAATTATCACTAGAAAACATTACCGTCATCCATCAAGTACATTATTCTATCACCTAAAGTTATTGAAGTTCCATGATTTGGTAGACTATAATATTGAAGAGATAAGAGATAAGAGAGATAAGAGATTTTTTATTATCATTGCACCAGTTCTCACCAATACAACGTGATAATGTAAACACAGTCATCCAGAGGAGGGGCAGAGAATGTTAAGCTGCTGCAATTCAAAACACATTTATTTTATTTTATTTTTTTATTTATTTATTTATTCATTTTACATTTGTTAAAAGGAAAAATCTTCTTTCATGAAATATTTAAAACAAGAGAAAAAAAAACATAAAATGAAAGGAGGCAGGAAGAAGAAAAAATCTTATTATACCTGCCCCTTTTTTTCCAAAAACAAAAAACAAAATCAAATACAAACAATTCACTCCAACAATAGTATCACTAAGCAATCGATCCAAAAGAAAAACTCATTTCAATTTTAACATTTTCATGTACAAAAAACTCGAGGAATACTTAAAAAAAGAAATTTTTAGTATTTTGTTAACAATTTAGTTTTGATCATTTTTTTAAACACAAGCACTGACTTAGCAGATTTAACTTCATTTCCTAAACCATTCCACAAATCAACTCCCTGTATTGAAACAGACCGTCCCTTTAAGCTTGTTCTATACTGAGGTTTAGCAAAAATCTCAGTTCCCTTAAGATTGTAGCTGCTCGTCCTCTTTACAAAATTAATTTGAACATTTGAAGGCAGTACATTATTATGCGCTCTATACATCACCAACAAAATGTTGTAATCAACTAAATCATAAAACTTTAGCAACTTGAGTTGTTGAAACAATACATTCGACGGATGACAGTAAGGCTTTCTCGTAATTATTCTCACAGCTCTTTTTTGTAAAATAAAAATAGGCTTCGTGATGGTTTTACACGCCTTTCCCCAAACTTCAACACAATAAATTAAATGTGGAACAAAAATTGCATTATACAACAGATACATAGCTTTATCATTCAAAAAATCTTTCACTTTGTAAAGCACCGCAGTAGACCTAGATAACTTAAAGGGGACCACAGATGCAAAATTCACTTTTTAATGTTTTTGTACTCAACTTTGGGTATTTACTTCATAAAAAAACAGTCCTAAGGCCAAAAAAATGCACCCAGTGGTTTATTTACTATAAGTATATTTATTTATCTTAGATAGAAACGCGCCGATTGCACTTCCTGCGGTTTGTTACGTCACAAACCGCAGCCACAACCCACAGCCACAACCCATCCCAACCTTTGTCCCGCCCCCGTCACCTAGCAACCCCTGGTAATGCTCCACCCACGCGGTTCCTGAGTTCATCTCAGCCTGCACACTAGGTGGCGGTATGCACCTAACAGTTGTTTGCGATCCGCCATAAATCAAATGGAGAAGAAGAAGAATAGTTCATCTCAGCAGAATGGCTCCTAAAGTTAAATGTTGCGTTGTTGGCTGCATTACACAACATGTGTCGATACACACTCTTCCAGTCTCAGAGAGCAGAGATGCGTGGCTTAATTTTATTTTTAATGGCAATGTCCAGGCGACATTACCGGAGAGGAATTACACTTCTTATATGATGAAGGACCACTTTTGCACAACTGCCAGTTTGGTTGAGTGGTTAACGCGCTGGACCGCCACTCGGGAGACCTGGGTTCGCATCTTGTCCATTGCAACTTTTTTTTTTCCCCCTTTTTTTTTTAAAGCCTTTTGTTTCGGAGAAACCCTCTCTGACCCTCCTGGCGAAGATAATGGAGCACTAAGCAGATTTAAAATTGATAGTTTTCAGATAAAATCAAATTAAAACTTCAGCGTTCTAAATGTAAGTGGTTGTGATTATTTCTTATACGATGAAAGACCATTTTTGTATAACTGCATGGTTGGCCCAGAGGTAATGAACCGGACTCGTCATCCAAAGGACACGGGTTCGCGTCCCGGTCTCGGATACCTTTTTTTTTTTTTTTAAGCCTTTTGTTTTGCAGACCGCCGGCGAAGACACCATCTGCGTGCGGGAGTTGTTGGGAGCTACTGACTTTTGAGGTCCGGGGGTCCGGTCAAAAGTTGCCTCATGCGGATAAATTAACTGGAGACATTCTGTGAACTTTGTGTGTGGACTGAAGCACGCTCCAAAAAGCGCCGCATGCAACGAGCGGAGCACACCGCCCACTCGGAGGAGGAAAAGCTATCATTAGCCTCGGAGCTAATGCTAAAAAAAGGAGCTGCAAATGGCGGCGCGCGCAGAGGGCTTTTGGTAAGTTATCTTAAGCTACTAGCACTAACAGTAAGTCAAATGAGTAATAAAAAAGAGCTAATTTTAAAATAACAACATATTAGAGATACTGATACTAACTAAATTTATATGCTGTTTCCACGACAGTTTGTCATCAATAACTACCCCCAAAAACTTCACCTCGCTTACTCTGTGAACTTCAACACCATTAATTTTAAAAGAAAAATCCAAATTATTCTTTTTATTACTAAATAACATATAATTCGTTTTATCCAGGTTTAATGATAATTTGTTCAATTTAAACCAAGATTGTAGTTTAACAAACTCCATTTTTAACAGCTCAGACATTTGATTTAAATCACTACCAGAATAAAAAAAAGTTGTATCGTCAGCAAAGAGAACACATTTTAAAAGTCCAGACACCTTCACTAGATCATTCACATACAAAATAAACAACTTAGGTCCAAGTATTGAGCCTTGTGGGACACCACATGTGATCTTGCAGAGGTTTGATCGTATACCATCAATTTGTACAAACTGTTGTCTATCTTTCAAGTAACTACGCACCCACTGTAGTGCTTGTCCTCTAATACCATACTTATTTAATTTATTAGTGAGAATGGTGTGGTCAATTGTGTCAAATGCTTTCTTTAAATCAATAAACAGACCAATGCAATGTTGCTTTTGATCAATGGCTGTGGTAATTTGTTCCATTAGTTCCATAAGAGCCATGGATGTGGAATTTTTAGATCGAAAACCATATTGACTGTCACTTAAGATATTAAATTTATCAAGAAATTTATCTAATGACATGACATGTTCATCAGCGCGGCCGTCTCTCATCCGTCCTGGATGAAGAGCAAATCAGAATGGAAAAAGGAAAAACACAATAGGTATCATTTGTGATATTCAAAAAAAGAATCTATCAAAGATTGCCTGAAGACACTCTATGATAAAGTCCCAAAAACTCTATCAGCATAAGCACAACCAGACGAGACATTGATGCAGTATGACGGCAGGCGGGAGGAACATTCTGTGTGTATCTGTTCAGATAAGAGCAGTTCGCTGGTCTCAGAGCTCGGCTCCAACCGAGAACGCACACACAGAAACCTCTTGGGGGAGGGGGGTTGGGAGGGCAGCGGTCCCTTCAGCTCCCAGCTCAGGAGATTTGTAGGCAGCCTTCAGTCCAAGGCCAGAGGCCAGATTAGATTTGTTGCTTATTTTTCCAGTCAGACCACAGTGTTCTTTTTACTGCAGTCTTTTAGTCCAGGTGCAGCTTCTGGGTCCAAATCGCCGAATCGAGTCAGGTTCCGAGCTAAAAAGATCCTTCCGTATGTGCCCTGTTTGAATCCGAGCGGCTGTAAAACGAGTCCCACACACCACAGGTCCGCGGCAGCCGCCGCTTCACCACCGTGTGATTCAGCCCGCACAACAGCTGGGAAGGTCATTCATAGCCTGGTTCAAAGCATTTTTGCTGAGCAGGAAGTCTCGCCAGCACGCCGATCGCGGCGGTCCCTCAGCCTTCAGTGGCAGGAGCCACCAGTATCCCAATAAATCACAGAGGTTCCACGTCCCCGACAGAATGAGCGGACAGTTACATTAGCCTGCTCATCGAGTCCATAATGTAGCTCACCGCATGCGTGTCGAAAGGGCGCTCTGGCTCTCCCCGGCCAGTGCGCTTCGCGGAAATTTTTGTTATCGATAGTATCGATAGATGAAATGGCCCAGAAAACAGTCCACGCACATAAATCCATCCCAAATTGGTTCGAGCGAGCGCTGAAGAGTTATAGACGAGACAAATGCAGAAGCAGGGTGGGGGAGACCAGGGAGGTGTAGGAGCGAAAGGAGATGCAACCAGCCCTGCCGAGAGCTGAAGAATGTATGTTATCAGTTATGTAGGAAATAGGAAATTTAAAACACAATGAGATTGTTATGGCAGGAGATTTCAATATTGACTGAAATAAGTCGACCCCCTCTGTGATAAATTCAAGGAATGTTGCCTATCTCTCAATCTAACACAACTTATCGATTCTCCCACCAGACCAAACATAAAATGTCCCGAAAAATCTTCCACCTTAGATCTGTTTTTCACAAATGCACCTCACAAATTTCCTGGTATAGGTGTATTTGCTAACGTTTTGAGTGATCATTCCGTAATAGCAGCTCTTAGATCTACTAAACTTCCACCTGCTAAGCCCAGAATAATCCAAAAAAGGGATTTGAAACGTTTCAGTGAACAGTCATTCCTTTGGGATCTATCCCACTTTGACTGGCAACGTATCCTACAAATCAATGACGTGAACACCGCTTGGAACTATTTTCATAATAGTTTCATTTACTTTGTAAACAAACACGCTCCTTTCCGGCAGTTCAGGATAAAGGGCCGAGACAGCCCCTGGTTTACTCCTGAATTAGCTGATCTCCTGCACTGGAGAGATCATCTTTGGGCCGCAGCAAGAAAATCACACTCAGACACTGATTGGTTGAAATTTCGGCAGCTAAGGAATAAATGCACAACTGCCATTAAAGCCGCAAAACGTAACTACTTCTTATCTCAGACCTCCAAAAATCTAAATGATCCTAAAAAATTCTGGAAAACCATTAAATCTCTCTCAGGCACCCCCCAATCATCTGACCTCCCATCACAATTTCTTGTTGACTCTGTTCCTGTGTCAAATAAGCACGAGATCCTGAACTGTTTCAATAAACATTTTGTTGCTTCTAGTTCATTATTTGACACAGTTACAAACGGAAAATCAGCCACTTTATCTAATAATCAAACTTCTACAAATCAAATCCCTCCTACAAGTCAACCATCTGTTAATCACACCTTCTCTTTTTCTCCGTTCTCAGTCAGTGAGGTAAATAAACTGTTAAATGATCTTGATCCTAAAAAATCTGCAGGTCCAGATGAACTTCCACCTTATTTCTTAAGGCTGGCTGCTCATATCATCACAGTCCCTGTGACCCACATCTTTAATCTGTCCATAAGCCAAAACACCATTCCGGATGCTTGGAAAACAGCCTTTGTTCTTCCTTTGCTGAAGGGAGGTGACCCCACCTCACTGAACAATTATCGACCGATCTCTAAACTCTGCATCTTAGCCAAGGTTCTAGAAAAACTGATAAACTCTCAGATCAAAAATTATCTGGACTCATTTAACATCTTACCTCTCCATCAATCTGGTTTCAGGAAAAAACACAGCACAACAACTGCTTCTCTGAAGGTTCTGAATGATGTTGTTGAAGCATTGGATGCTAAGGACTATTGTGCTGCACTTTTCTTAGACCTGTCTAAAGCTTTTGACACTGTGGATCATAACATCCTGTGTCATAAGCTCTCAGAAATCGGTTTCTCTGATCACACCATCGGTTGGTTTTCTAACTATCTTTCCAATCGGAGGCAATGTGTTCAACATAACGGTACTTCTTCCAGCTATTTAACAGTTAAAAATGGTGTACCACAAGGCTCAGTTTTAGGACCCACTCTCTTTACAATCTACATAGCTAATGTAGGTCACTGCATCCCTGATGCATCCTTACATTTCTATGCTGATGATACAGTTGTTTACTGCCGAGCTAAAACAGTTGCTAAGGCTTTCCAGTTACTGCAATCCGCTTTTGACATCATCCAGTCAGATTTGTTCCGTCTCAAACTTGTCCTAAATGCTGATAAAACAAAAGGGATGTTTTTTTCAAATAGGAAGGCGGTTCCAGCAGATCCTCCTCTGATTTTATCTTCAAATGGTGTCCCTATTGAGTTTGTTGATTCCTATAAATATCTGGGTATCCTGATCGATTCACATCTCTCTTTTAAACTCCACGTGGAAAACCTAGTGAAGAAACTGAAAGTTAAACTGGGTTTCTTTTTCAGAAACAGATCATGTCTATCACTGAATGTTAGGAAACGCCTTGTGTCTGTGACTTTCCTTCCCTCCATTGATTACGGTGACATTCTCTACATGAATGCTCCTACAAGCACCCTGCGGATGTTGGATGTTGTCTATCATGGTGCACTAAGATTCATAACTGGTTGTGATTATCGTACCCACCACTGCACCCTGTATTCACTGGTTAACTGGACATCATTAACCTCACGCAGACTCTTCCACTGGTACATTTTCATCTTTAAATCACTTCTTGGTCTGCTGCCCTCATACATCTCCTCCTACATGTCTTTGCGTGAGTGCAGCTACAGTGTGCGCTCTCAGGACATGATTACCTGCAGTGTTCCGTCAGTGAGGACTGAACTTGGAAAAAGGGCCTTCTCCTACTCCGCTCCTGCTTCATGGAATATCTTACAAAAAGATCTGAAGCTCTCGACCTTGACTTCTCTAAATGGTTTTCAGAATCTGTTGGAATCCTGGCAAAAACCAATGCAGATTTGTTCCTGTCTTTGATTTTATACGTCTACCTTATAATGTTTTGCTAGTTTTTTGATACTTTGTTAAAAAAAAAAAAAAAAAACTTTCTTTTGTTTTTTTCTCTCTTTTGTTTTCTATTGTTTATTGTTTGTTTGTTTATTGTTTAAGGAAATTCTACCACTGCTGTTCATTGTTCTTTAGTTTTAGCAGGTCGCTTTCGTAAATGAGCCCATGAGGTTCAAAAGATTTACCTGACTAAATAAAGGTTGAATGAATGTATAGAGCTCAAAATAATGCATTACTTGGCTCTCGTCTTGGCTCTCTTGGCTCTCGTCAGAGGCAGACGCGTCTCCTTTCCTCTCCCGTCTTCCCCCACCCCCTGCTGCTGGCAGCTCCACAGAAATGCACTTCGAACGCAAATTAAGATGGATTGGAGGCTTGGGCATTCGATTCTACAAAGAAGATCCCCACAGAAGAAGGCACAGGGGAGCCTTTCCACCCGCACAGAGTGACGGAGGAACGCCATGGATTCCGTGATGGTTTCTGGTTTCCGTGGATTTCTGGGAATGCTCTGGGAGGTGACTAATCTTGGATTATATTGAGTATGATGGCTGCGCTTTACTTTTTGGCGTTTGTGGAGCACTGGTCTATCGCAAAAGAGGGGGACTTCAGCAGGACTTATGACTGAAGCACCCGACGTCTGGTCTGCGCTATGACCTCGAACAAGCAGCTGTGTGCGAGCCTATCCGGGAGGTGTACAGAATCACCCTTGGTCTTGTGGACTCTGTTCGCTGTCAAACATCAGAACTCAGCTGTGTGAGAGCTCTTTCTGAGGGGGAGCTGGTCACCCTTGGTTTTTAGGACTCGGGTCGCTGTGGTTTTTACATCTGAGGTCGGAGCTGGATCAGTGGAAAAAGTCCCGAATTGGATTTTGGACAGAATTGCCCTCACAGACTGAAGGCTGCAAAAAAATTACAGTGTCTGCCTGATGTGAAAATATTTTGTGAATTCTTATCTGACTCCCTTGGAAACAGCCTTGGACAAGCTGGATATCTAAATTCTCCTGAAGTGCTTACTGTGGAAAACACAGCTGTCTCTGTCTTGTCTGCTTACCCCCCCCCCTACCCCGGAGAACTTTTCTATGACCGTTAACGGAGTCCCGGAATGTGTCATGGACAGAAACCTCCCTGCCTCGGCCCATCTCTCTCAACATGCAATATGTTACTGTAACTAAATGTGCTTAAGATATGGTTTTTACTGGATCATGCGGTGTCTTGCAGACAAAACGTGATTCATTTTTTTTAATATCAACGCTGTAACCCCCATGGTTTCTTACCCTATTTTCCCACCTTTGACCTTCATCTGGTGACGGATGAGAGCGGCCGCGCTAATGAACATGTCATGTGTTTTGATAAGCAGCAGCTTTTTGCACTCAACTCTCTCTGGATGACTGTAATTACATATTTACGCTGTATCGGTGGAAATTGATGCAATGTTAATAAACCTATCTTGTATCTTGTATCTTGTATCTTGTATTACCTTTAAATATCCAAATGCACTTTGTTAAAAGACAAAGTTGTTATAATCTTAAGGGGACAGAGTTGTTTGTAAAACCACAATTCAGAACCAGTTTGAAGGGACGTTCTACCTCAATCCAGGGAATTAGATTATGGAATGGCTTGGAGAATGTAGTTAAAAATGCCAAGTCAATGTTTACATTTAAAAAAATGATCAAAACAAATGTGTTAAAAAATATATATGAAATAGCGTAATGTGTATTGTATCAATTAGAAAATTAGAAAGAGTTAGTCATTTTGTACTGTTGGTTGAAGATTATTATTGTTTAATCTGATTGTTGGAAAAAGTTGGTTGAAGATTATTATTGTTTACATGGCTGATTATTGTTGTTTAATCTGATTGTTGTAAGTAAGGGGCAGATATAATAAGATTTATTCTTCTTTCTGCTACCTTTCATTTTTTTTACATTTTGTACACTATCATTTAATGAGATTGTCTTGTATTGTTTCTTTTGTAAAAAAAATGAACAAATTTAATAAACATAAAATTCACAAACAAGGTGTACCATTAAGAGCGATTGTTAACATAATTAATTTTGTCACAATGTTTCCAAATATCTGGTGTCTGTACTCATCCCTTTAGGTGGCAGCTCAGAACATCACACACAGAACATCATGTGGATCAGGTGAAGGATGTCATCATGGAGACTGATGAAACAACAGTCTCTTTTGATGTCACATAACTTTTATGTGCATTCCTGTTGATGAGGCAGTAGAGGTGGTCTGTTTAAGGTTAAAATGAGACACCACTCTGAGCAGCAGGACCACACTTTCCACAGAGCAACTGTGTCAACTCTTGAAACTGCAGTCAACCTACTTCACATGAGGGGGCAATATTATGAGCAAAAACATGGGTGTGCTATGGGATTTCCCAGTTTCTCATATTGTTGCAAAACCTGTTTACGGACGAGGTAGGATATCTTATCTGGAGCATGAGGACAGAGGAGGGGAATACACAAGGTTAATTTCAAAACCTGCAGACCGTGTCAACATGAATTACTTCCCCACTCGTTCTTTTTCATTCAACCTTTATTTAGTCAGGTAAATCTTTTGAACCTCATGGGCTCATTTACGAAAGCGACCTGCTAAAACTAAAGAACAATGAACAGCAGTGATAGAATTTCATTAAACAATAAACAAACAAACAATAAACAATAGAAAACAAAAAGAGAGAAAAAAACAAAAGATTTTTTTTTTTTTTTTTAACAAAGTATCAAAAAACTAGCAAAACATTATAAGGTAGACGTATAAAATCAAAGACAGGAACAAATCTGCATTGGTTTTTGCCAGGATTCCAACAGATTCTTCACTGTTTGGTCGGATTATTTGCTTTCTTTTTTTATCTTTCTTCAATGTTTCTCTTCCCACTTTGATGATTAACTTTTCAAATGAATTCTCATTATTCACTTGTGTTCCTTCTTTCTTGTACTTGTCTCTTTTCCTTCCCTGCTACAGGACAAGGAGCCTCGTGGGATCATCCCACTGGAGAAGCTCAGCATCAGGGAGGTGGTGGAGCCCAGGAAACCTGTGTACATGTAGTACACATTAGTACCATTGTACCATAGCCTCATTACAGACCAAAGCTTTCCTTTTAATATTTATATTGCTGTGTTTTTAGAAAACTACTTCTTGGCCTGAGTTGATTGTCTGCTGGTTGCCATCTCCTCCAGAACTGTTTCGAGTTATACAATCCCAATCACAAAGGCCAGGTGATCAAAGCCTGCAAGACAGAGGCGGATGGGCGTGTTGTTGAGGGTAACCATGTTGTTTACAGGATATCAGCACCCATGCTTGAGGAGAAGGAGGAGTGGATTAAATCTATCAAGTAAGAGTCCTCTTAAAAACGGTGTCAAAGACTTTTTGTACCATCATCCTTTGAGTTTTACTTTTTTCCTAGAGATTAAATCTCAAATGCTGATTTCATCAGTCCAGGCAGGTGGAATTCCAGGTTTTCCCTCAAGTGGAAAACATTTTTTTGTTTTTGTTTTAAAGCCTCCAACTACAGGGTGAAAATATCAAGTCAACATCTCTCTGATTTCTCTGTAAAAGGTTCAAAAACTGCTCAGACATTCAGATATGGCTCAGTTTTGAATCACAGAAATAATGCTGATATGGCCAAAAAAAAAGAGCAAGGATCTCATCAAAAAGGTAATAAGTTGTAGACGTACAACCAGTGAATACTTTCTGAAAGTTTCATTAAAATTGGTCCCGTGGTTCATGAGATATTTTGCTAACAGACAGCATCTAGTTTGAAATATATGAAGGGCATGATGTAAACCAGCAAACTTGAGATCAGTTCATTCACAGAGATGGAGGGAAACGAACCACAGCTTGAGTTTTAACGGGGGGTGGGTTGGGGGCAAATAACTTTTCAGAGGAGATAAAAAACTTTTTATGGAAAGTATTATTTTAATTTACTGTCAACAGAAATCACTTTACTTGTTATACTGTTGTTTCATACTTCCATACATGAATTATTGTGTTGAGATATGGGGAAGCTCGTATAAAACCAACACAAAACCAGTTTACATGTTCCAGAAGAAAGCTGTCAGAATTATAACTGCCTCTGATTACTTTCATCCAACTAATGAGATATTTCTTACATTGCATATTTTAAAATTTTATGACTTAGTAGAACTCAGAACAGCACT
Organism: Garcialebias charrua; assembly: GCA_038048925.1. Classification (NCBI taxonomy): domain Eukaryota; kingdom Metazoa; phylum Chordata; class Actinopteri; order Cyprinodontiformes; family Rivulidae; genus Garcialebias; species Garcialebias charrua. The sequence continues at coordinate 24,217 of JBBPBX010042526.1, forward strand.
GATTATGTACAAAGCCTATAATAAACTCCTTCCAAGCTGTATACAAAAGTGGTTCAAACTTAAAGAGAAAAACTACGATTCACGAGAGAAGGGTTTATTTAAAAAACAAAAGGTTAGGACAAATATTAAATATTGTGGGTTTTTTTTGTGTTCTTAATTATTTTTACGAATCTGGTTTGGTTCAGAATGTGTATGTAAGTTTAGGGACAGGACTAGATAAGCCATTGCTTCTTCATGTTCCCTTTTTGAACATTTTTGTTTTGTTTCCAGAATATTTTGGTGGAAATATTTACATTTTTATTTGTTTATGGTATTGTTTAAAACATTTTAACTGTTTAAAATTAAATAAATAAATAAAATAGAGAGATAATCTCAGAGCCAACACATTGTCTGTGTCTTGAGTCACAAAAACACTTTCACAAGGCTGGAACAGTTTGTTTGCTAGTACGGTACTATGTTGTATTTGTAGATTAATCAATATATTATAAATGTTAAGTCTTTTGAAGGATTTTAAAGACTGAAAAGAAGCAAATTGTTCAATTAATCATGGCGGCCATGCTTGTATTTTTGGTCACTCTACCATAGGTATTGTTTCATGAAACTGGGCTGTTGAAATGCCACAGAAAGTGGTACAGTCATGCAGATTCTTTCCTGAGCGTGTGGAGCTACAAAGGGAATTGGAAAAATCTGCGGTGAAGGGCTTGCTCTGTTCTTGCTTTGTGCTGGTGCTAACGTGATTTAGCAGCAATGAAACTGGCTCTTGTTTTATTCTGTCTCTTCATCAATTGAAAAAAAAGTGGAGCCGAGGGACGATTAAGAGCTGGTAATCTTGAGCTCCATTGTTCGCCCTCATTCAGGTGAGTAAACCTGAAGGGGAGGAAAAGTCAAATTTATTTATAAAGCACATTTAAAAACAGCGGTTGTTACCAAAGTGCTTAACAATATAAAAAACAATGGCAGTATTTTAAAGATTTTTTTTTTATTATAATGAATTTAAAGCATCAAAGGAAAACACAAAACAACAAATCAAATCACACTGTGTTAAAAGTCAGTGAAAACAGATGTTTTTAAAAGTGAATTAAAAACGGGAAGGGAAGTGGCCTGTCGAACGTTGGGGGCAGATTGTTCCAAAAAAATTTGAGAAGCTATCGGACCAGTTCTGAACGAGGCTTGGCCCAAGTGCTTTAGAAGGACGTCGAAGAGAGAAATGTCATGTTGGATGAATTATATATTTATAATTCTCATTTATTTTCCCCAATCCATTGAATGTTTTAAGCTGCATTAAGCAAAGGAGTGACAGCCTGAACGAGCCAGATGAACAACGTGAGACTACATTTTGTTTCCTTACATTACCAAAACCTCTCTTTACTTGATACATTTTATGTATCCTTGCATGAAAGTACCGTATTATGACTTTAGAAAGTGGCTGCTCAGCTAAAATGTATTTACATGGGGTCTGGTCCCATGTGACTTGGTGGACAAGCCCCCCCTAGTGGTCTGCTGAACGTTTGATTTTTTATTTTTTTTTTTGAGTTTGCAGCATCTTATTCACAGTTGTTTAGGTGTTTTTAGTATTTGCAGCATTTTTTCTTTGTTTTCATTTTTAGGTTCTGTGTTTATCTATTTTCTGTGATTTCAGATTTCTTCTGCTGCTTTTTTTTTGGGTTGTTGTTTAATTTGGAGTTTGCATCACTTATGTGTTTGCTGTGCATATTAACTCTTTGCAGCTTGTTTGCACCTGTCACCCACTGTGGAGGCAGGACTCCTCAGCGACTAATCGTGAAAGACGTACCTCTTCAGAGGTAAATTGAACTTGACTTTAATAGAAGCTCTAATAAAAAAGTGAACCATCATCTAGTGGTCAAATATAAAAATCTAAAGTTTGGTAACAAAGGTACAAAGAAAAAATATTGCTGAAAGGAATGTGTTATTTTATATGAGATTAGATTAAAAAAGACAAAGCAAGGGCTATTATTCACAGCTAGACTGCTTTCAGCTGGTGTGGATTTTCATGTGTGAGTTTAAATTTGACTTATGTCCAAACCTGCGTCCACAAAGATCACAAACAAATGTTTTCTGTCCCGTGTGGACTATCAAGTGTCTGTTTAAATTTGACTTTCGTCCAAACCTGCGTCCACAAAGATCACAAACAAATGTTTTCTGTCCTGTGTGGACTATCATGTGTTTGTTTAAAGATGACTTCAGTCCAAACCTTTGTCCACAAAGATCACAAACAAATGTTTTCTGTCCTGTGTGGACTATCATGTGTTTGTTTAAAGATGACTTCAGTCCAAACCTTTGTCCACAAAGATCACAAACAAATGTTTTCTGTCCTGTGTGGACTATCATGTGTTTGTTTAAAGATGACTTCAGTCCAAACCTTTGTCCACAAAGATCACAAGCAAATGATTTCTGTCCTGTGTGGACTATCATGTGTCTATTTAAATTTGACTTTCGTCCAAACCTGCGTCCACAAAGATCACATACAAATGTTTTCTGTCCTGTGTGAACTATCATGTGTCTGTTTAAATGTGACTTCTGTCCAAACCTGTGTCCACAAAGATCACAAGCAAATGTTTTCTGTCCTGTGTGGACTATCATGTGTGTGTTTAAATCTGACTTCTGTCCAAACCTGTGTCCACAAAGATCACAAGCAAATGTTTTCTGTCCTGTGTGGACTATCATGTGTGTGTTTAAATTTGACTTCTGTCCAAACCTGTGTCCACAAAGATCACAAGCAAATGTTTTCTGTCCTGTGTGGACTATCATGTGTGTGTTTAAATTTGACTTCTGTCCAAACCTGTGTCCACAAAGATCACAAGCAAATGTTTTCTGTCCTGTGTGGACTATCATGTGTGTGTTTAAATTTGACTTCTGTCCAAACCTGAGTCCACAAAGATCACAAGCAAATGTTTTCTGTCCTGTGTGGACTATCATGTGTCTATTTAGACAACCCTTTTGGTTAAATCTTTTTCCACAGTCTTCACAACTAAATGAGTTCTGTCTTGACTGTTTTTTCTTGATTGAGCCTCCAGTTTTCTTCACTTTTAAACGTTCCTCAATAACCAAACAACTTGAAGACGTCACTGACTGACTCGTCTTGTGAAATTGTTTCCCATGCTCAGTGAAGCTGCAAGATTTGTTGACAGTGTTTACGCCTGACTCAGGAGCTCTGCTCTCCTTCCAGTCTTTGTCACCGTCTTCAGGTTCTGACCCAGAGTCTGATAAGTCTTTTAGCTGAGAGTCAGAGTCCTTCACCTCATCACCTTCATCATCCTCACTGACTTCAGTCTCTGAAGAGCTGCAATCATCTCCATAAGTATTTAGATCTGGGTTCCTGGTAGTTTCTCCTTCTCCACAGTCCTCTCCACCAGTTGCTGCTTTCATCTGGTCAGCTGAGCTGCTGGTTGGAAGATCTTCCTCTTTTACTTGGTGCTGATGAAGCTGTAAAAACAGAGGTTTCTCTTCTTCTTCCTCATTCTTCCAAGGAACAGCAGTGAATGCAAACCCAGTGTCATCAGTCTCCTTTTTCACACAAAACTGCTCTCCTCTTGAGTGGTCCACAGTTCCTCCTCTTCCTCCTTTATGTTGAGATCCTGTTGGTCCACACCAAGCATCCGTACTTCAGGAACTTCTTCTTTAATCAGCACCTTCTGCTGAACATCTGCAGGGAACACTGAAAACATGAACATCAGGCACAATTATGACTTTATATTCACACATACATACAGTGGTGCTTGAAAGTTTGTGAAGCCTTTAAAACTTTCTAAATTTCTGCATAAAATGACCTAAAACATCATGAGATTTTCACACAAGTCCTAAATGTAGATAAAGAGAACCAAGTTAAACAAATGAGAATTTTTTTAATATACTTGGTCATTTATTTATCGAGGAAAATTATCTAATATTACGGTACATGTTTTTTCCTGAGATTTGTCAAACTGTTTGATCAATAATGCAATACTGTATTTTCCTCCCTATATGTTGCAGTTTTTTTGCATACCGTAATTTACATGTCCTGCGACTTATAGGCCGAAGCGACATATTTATGGATTTTTTCCCCATATTTATAAACCAGCAGCACGGTGGCTCAACTGGTAAAGCTGCTGCCTCTCAGCGAGCAGGTTCCCAGTTCAAATCCTGGTCAGG
>JBBPBX010042527.1:0-17500 GCA_038048925.1 Garcialebias charrua
TTGATAAATCCTTTAGTTAGGGTTGACTGTTTATGCTGCCATATGCTTAGACTACTAGAGGACAAATTGATCTCATTTCTTATAATGAATTGTTAAATTTAATAGTTTTCATTTGATATTATTTCTATCTTAACATGTGATTCTTAACCTGCCATTGTGTATCTGTTCTTATCAAACCCAGTCAGTCAAAGCAGATGGCCAATTGTCCTGAGCCTGGTTCTGCTAAAGGTTTCTTCCTCATGAGGGAGTTTTTTTCTTTCCACTGTCGCCTTCACGCTTCATCAAGATGAGAGTTCTGTGATGGACTTAAATTCAAAGCAGTCTGCTCCTCACATAAATAATGTTAAATTATTATTTTTATATATGAAAGTTTCTGTTCAGTGCCCTGAGACGACTTCTGTTGTGACTTGGCGCTATATAAATAAACTGAATTGAATTGAAACGTAGCCTCCAACCTGTACATTTGACAAATGTTTCTTACAGAACTAACAGAAACTGCAGAACCCGGGTAGCCTCTGATGGCAGATGACTTCCTGTGTCTTCAGACCAGTTTGATTGTACTGTGGTCACAGATTCAAAGTCAGAGATTCTTTATTGTCATTCGCACCACATATGGAACAAGTGATGAAACAAGATTATGTACACAGGGTCCCAGTTACATTCAACAATAAAATGTAAAAAGAAAAACATTAATAAGATCTAAGATATGAACTAAGAAAAACATAAACTAAAAATACATTAAGCACTAATATCATAGATTATCACAGACAAACAGGGTGAAGTTCTTTATGCTTCCATGGGTCTCCCTCTGTTGGTATTGCTCGATGTGAAAAGCAAAATTTGTCTGTTAGCAAAACAGTTCTTGAACTTAAAGGTCCACTGACATGAATTTTTTACTATTCATAAAATTGCTCAATATATATATTTTATCATTTAAATATGTTTGTTTTTGCAAACAAAATGATAAATCACTTTAATTTTGCTTTAAAAGTGATTTTGAACTTCAAGCCGTGTTTAATCATGGGAAATCCGATTACACTCGAACGCACCATATGTGATGTCACACTGGGCAGAGGGCTGTGGTGTCTTTAATAGCGGACAATTTAAAACTGGACGAATTTATCAATCTATGTGAAGATTTGAGCTATTTGTCTTCATTTTGGGAAGCAGAAAATTGTTTGGGTGATGGAACAAGAAACAACAGGATCTAATTTAGGTCTGATGCTGTATCAGACTGACCTTCATGTCAAGCTGCTCATACCCGCGCACTGTGACAAGCCCAGAGCTCTGCCTCTCACTATGTCACAGATGGTGCGTTCGTGTGTAATCGGATTTCCCATGATTAAACATGGCTTGAAGTTCAAAATCATTTAAAGCAAAATTAAAGTGATTTATCATTTTGTTTGCAAAAACGAACATATTTAAATGATAAAATATATATATATATATTGAGCAATTTTATGAATAGTAAAAAATCATGTCAGTGGACCTTTAATGCACAAATTTAAATAAAGCTTTCAGAATGTGATCATGGAATGATTTCAAGATGGCTGCCACAGCCAACTGACATGATTCAGTCACTATCACAGATGTTTAGCTAACGTTTGGCATGGTAGTAGCTGAGACTGATCCCCAACACACATTCAGTGCTCGCACAGATTGAACAGTATCTTGGTTCAAATGTTTTCCTTTTACAGGCTGTTAGCAAAATATCTCATGAACCTCCAGATTAAGTTTTCTGTAACTTTCAGGAAATAAACAACCACAACTGAATCAAGTCAACCTAATTCAAGTTGGCCGTATCAAACAACTGATCTTAGAAGACACAAATGACTATAAATACATTTTCAGTCAATTTTATTCAAAATCGTTCAATTTTACAGACAATGTGCTATATATTCGCGTACAGTAGTTGTAGCTGAGATTTAATACAAATACTAATCAAATGTGATTCTCTGTTTAAGGTTGCATAAATGTTTAGCATTTACTGTTGGAGTCAAACCTGTGTGTCTGTTAGTGAAATATCTAACAAACCATTCAATACATTTGAATGAAACTCTCAGAAAGTACTCACTGAATGCATATCTACCACTCTTTTACTTTAGGACCCAACGCATTTCAAGATTTTCGCCACAGTGAACTGAACTTAGAAAATGTACATGAACATTATACTTCAGTCAGTTTTACAAATATTAGGTTGAAAACTGAAATGAGAACCACTGAGAGTTGTTTATGACACATACCGGTACTTTGGGTGCAATATCTCACAGTAATTGGATTATTTCGAGGTTTGTTCAAAACAGTTCCAAGTCCGTCATTTCTAAATTTATGATGGTCTTAGTTCTTAATACAGATGAAAAATATACTAAGGCATTAGATCCATGCTCACAGTGTATAAAATATTTTATATATAATATTTTAAATCCTGCAGAGAATCAAAAATGATCCATTAGCACAAAATGAACATAAAAGAACTCTTTTAGCAGAAAAGCAGAATTTTTCACTGATATTTTAATCACATTTATCCTGCAGGGTCTTCTTTTGTGGATGTAAGGGTTGAAGCAGACAACTTCCACTTGAAGGCTTTTCACGTGGAGATTTCTTTTCTTTTCACTGAACTAAAAGGTCTAAATAAACACCTCTTCCTTCACTGCGCTCACCTGTCGGCTGCTGACAGCGTCATGTACGCGCAAAGCGCAGAAAGTAAATCTGTGGAGCTGCAGCGACCTCTGCTGGTCACATTTTTTAAATTAAATTTATTCATTTTACATCAATATAAAAAAAAACAATGTTTAAACATACAGTGTAGAATGTAAAAGACATAAAATGAAAGGTGGCAGTGAGAAGAAATAATCTTATATTATCTACCCCGTTTTAAAAAATAAATAAATAAACAAAAGCAAACCCAATCCAAACGATCAACTCAAGCAATGTTTTTAAAGTAATTGAATAAAAATAATAATAATAATAACAACTTCATTAGTTAACTAGAAAATTACTAATACAATGGATTTAACTAAAGATTTTCGTATTTTGTTAACAACTTATATTTAATCATTTTTTTTAAACAAGAGCGCATAGATTTAGCATATTTAACATCGTTTTCCAAATTGTTCCATAAATCAATTCCCTGTATCGAAACAGTCCGACCCTTCAAACTAGCTCTATACTGAGGTTTTGCAAAAGTTTCAGTTCCCTTAAGACTATAACAAGACCTTCTCTTAACAAAAAACATTTGAACGTTTGGAGGCAGTAAGTTGTTTAGAGCTCTATACATAACTAATGAAATATTATAATCCACTAAATCATAAAACTTCAATAAATTAAGTTGATTAAATAATATATTTGATTGATGACAATAAGGTTTCCCTAAAATAATTCTCACAGCTCTTTTCTGTAAAATAAAAACAGGCTTTGTTATAGTTTTACATGCCTTACCCCAAACTTCAACACAATAAATTAAATGTGGAACAAAAATTGTATTATATAACAAATACAAATCTGTCTCATTCAAAAAATCTTTAACTTTATACAGTACCGCAGTACTCTGGCTAACTTAATTTTTACCGAATTAATGTGCTGTTTCCACGACAGTTTTTCATCAATTATCACACCCAAAATCTTCACCTCATTTACTCTCTTTACTTCCACACCATCAATTTTTAGAAAAAAAATCCATATTCTTTTTTGTATTACTAAACAACATGTAATTGGTTTTTCCAAGATTCAATGATGGCTTGTTTAATTTAAACCAGGTTTGTATTTTAGCAAATTCCATTGTTATCAACACAGTCATCTGTTCAAAGTCACTACCAAAATAAAAGAAAGTAATTTAGCAGTCCAGACACCTTCACCAAATCATTCACATATAAGACAAACAACTTTGGTCTGAGTATCGAGCCTTGTGGGACTCCACATGTAATTTTGCAGAAATCAGATCGTATATCGTCAACATACATAAACTGCTTTCTGTCCGTCAAATAGCTTTGTATCCACTGCAGAGCTCGTCCTCTAATACCATAACTGTTTGGTTTATTGATAAGAATACTGTAGTGTGGTCAATAGTGTCAAATGCTTTCCTTAAATCAACAAATAAACTTATACAGTGTTGTTTTTGATCAATGGCTGTGGTGATTTTTTCTGTTAATTCCATAAGTGCCATTGATGTGGAATTTTTTTTATCTGAATCCATATTGTCTTGCACTCAAGATGTCACATTGCAGGAAGGAAGCCTCCTGTTGTTCCCAATGCAGCCACTAGAGGTCGTCACGTGCCTAAAAATACAAACGACGTGAAAGTGAAACCAAAGAAGCAGAAACGGTTCGTCGTACTTTGTTCACTGTAGTTTTGTTGAAACTATTGCTGTTAACAACGCCAGGAAATGGAGAATTTAAAGGAGGTAGGTTTGACATTTAATCACTTTCATTGTAAGACAGACAGAGCCACGAGAGTGCGACGTGTTTTGGTTTTAGTTAATCAAAATTCGATATTCCTATATACTTTGATATTACTTTAATTTGTACAGCATTGACTCGGGATTTGATCATGTTTTGTTTACTTGGCATCGCATAAAAGGCAAATTACTAATGTTCGATGGATTTTCGTTTCAAGGAAAAAGTGCGGTAAAGTAGCGCAGTTACATCAGAGGAAGACTTCCGGTTAGACAATCGACCCAGCAAAGTAAAGTTGGGCCTATCTTTTTTCAATTTAATTTTCTTGGTTTTACATCTGTACTTTCTTTTGCTTTTTAAAATGGATCTCGAACTGAATTGTATACTTTTTATATTATAAAGTGTCGGCCATCAGGTGTCAAATCGCTTATTTTAATGAAAGAGCAGCTTTTATTTTGAAATCAGTTCCGGTTTTATCGGTCCGGATGTTGTGACTTGATGACTGGACTGTGCAGTTTTTACAGCAGTGCTGCTGGAGAATTAAAGTCGCTAAAACGAGCTAATCTCCACATTTTTTTCTATAATTACACAACTTTTAAAGAAATGTTACAGATTACTTGTAAGATGTAAGAGAGACAGGCAAAAAACAGATACAACTTGTAAATACCAGCGTGGGATATTTTAATAAACAAAGTAACTACAAAATATTACATGTCACACAGTGCATGTTGTGGCGATTTATGCAAACACATAAGATTTGTAACAAGTGTTCAACAGAAGGAAGAAGACAAATCCAGCCGCTTGGCGTTAGCTACCATAGATATCATATATATGATATCTATGTACCCAGCTTGGGGTGTCTATGAGTGCACACCTATTTCTCCAGCTCCCCGGGCGCTTTCGGGCTGCTCACTGCACCACCTGGTAGGTGGTTGGGTTAAATGCAGAGACGAATTTCATCTGTGTATGGGAAACATACGCAGATGACAGGAATAGACATTATTATTATTATTATGTTAGCTACCTTTACACATGGGCAATTTATCTTTTTACCGCTACTTTTTTCATTCAACCTTTATTTAGTCAGGTAAATCTTTTGAACCTCATGGGCTCATTTACAAAAGCGACCTGCTACTGATGCGCATGCGCAAAATCGGTCCCCTCCAACTTCCGGTCGGTGTTCCTCTCTCTTGTGGTCCTTCCTGTATGCACACCATGTTTTGTATTGACTATTCCATTATTCAAAGCTGGGCACCGCTAATTAAAAAATTAGTTCCACAATTTCTAAAACGCTTATTAATTTTTTTAGGTCCACAATTTCAAAAGCACAAATGTCTTATGAAAATTAGGGGAAGCTAATCTAATCCGCTATTTATATATTTCTATATTATATATATATATATATATATATATATATATATATATATATATATATATATATATATATATATATATATTTATATATAGCCGGCAGCGTTATCAATATTTGCACTACACTGCCAACTGAAAAGTAACAAAAATGATCCTAAAAGGATGAAATTACAAAAATCAAAGGATTTATTTAATACTTTACGTACATATATTCTATTCGGCCACGAAATTAACAAAAAATAGAATGATCTTTTAATCCCTAAAACCACGTTTAAATCTCAAATACACGGGTGTGTCGCCACCGCATTTATACATAAAAGTAACCCAAATACATGAAACTAACGACTCGCCGTCGAATGGTCGACACAAAACACAATAAAATCATCCGGCCACGTTAATTTGGCTTGAAACAGCGGGGTTCTCTACGGATTTATCCATTAGTAACCCAGCACAACCAACAGGCAGACACAGCGTTAGCGTCTATAGGTAGTCAACAGATTTAATGAAAAGTAACTAAAATACATAAAAATAACGACTCACCGTCAAATGGTCGACACAAAACCCTCAATAAACTCCTCCGGCCGCGTTAATTTGGCTTGAAACAGCGGGGTTCTCTACGGATTTATCCAAGTACCCAGCACAAACAGTAGCCACAGAATTAGCCCCCGAGTTCACCTCTGAGTGACCCGGAAGATGTCAAGATGGAATAGTCCATTTTTAGTAGGGGGATAAAGAAATCGACCGTTTTTTAATTGCGTATTTAATGATCGTTTTCATCGTAACTATAATTATTTTTATGTTAAATGTACATTAACAAGCAGGATCAATGTTAGTGATGTAGGTGACTGCACGGGGCGAGGCGGGGCCGGGGCCACTGCTGAAATGGGACCCCCAGGCATTTACCTACATGGTAGATCCGAGTCTGTTCTCAGCTCTGCCCCCCTCCCCCTCACACCCTTTCCTCCTCTCTGCTGTTTACGGTGGGGAAAAAGGTAAAACAAGCAGCATAAGAGCTTGTAAATAAGTTTATTGGTTTTTACTGATAGATAATTAGTTATTAGCGGTACTGCATTTTAAATAAAAATAGCACAAATCCGCTTATGAATTATAAAAGTTAGTCAATTCACAAAAACGCTGACAAAAAGTTTAGGTCCACTGTAAGCGGATTAGCGCTTTAGCGATACCTAGCGTTCATTTGCCCACCACTGCCATTATTGTTTTAATAATAATGAATTTTATTTGTAACACACTTTTCGTTAATAAAAATCTCCAAGTGCTACAAGGGGCAACTAAAATCAATGATAAAATCAACTAAAATCAATGATAAAATCAATTAAAATCAATGATAAAATCAACTAAAATCAATGATAAAAATAACAAATATCAGTGATTAAATTCAATTAAAATCTGTGATAAAATCAACTAAAATCAGAGATAAAATCAACTAAAATCAATGATAAAATCAATGATAAAATAACAAATATCAGTGATTAAATTAAACTAAAATCAATGATAAAATTAACTAAAATCAATGATAAAATAACAAATATCAGTGATTAAATTCAATTAAAATCTATGATAAAATCAACTAAAATCAGAGATAAAATCAACTAAAATCAATGATAAAATCAATGATAAAATAACAAATATCAGTGATTAAATTAAACTAAAATCAATGATAAAATCAACTAAAATCTGTGATAAAATCAACTAAAATCAGAGATAAAATCAATGATAAAATCAACTAAAATCAATGATAAAATCAATGATAAAATAACAAATATCAGTGATTAAATTAAACTAAAATCAATGATAAAATCAACTAAAATCAATGATAAAATAACAAATATCAGTGATTAAATTCAATTTAAAATCTGTGATAAAATCAACTAAAATCAATGATAAAATCAACTAAAATCAATGATAAAATCAATGATAAAATAACAAATATCAGTGATTAAATTAAACTAAAATCAATGATAAAATCAACTAAAATCAATGATAAAATAACAAATATCAGTGATTAAATTCAATAAAAATCTGTGATAAAATCAACTAAAATCAGAGATAAAATCAACTAAAATCAATGATAAAATCAATGATAAAATAACAAATATCAGTGATTAAATTAAACTAAAATCAATGATAAAATAACAAATATCAGTGATTAAATTAAACTAAAATCAATGATAAAATCAACTAAAATCAGAGATAAAATCATGTGGAGGCAGAGTAGGCTCGCTTAAAAAGAAAGGTCTTCAAGCCTTTTTTAAAGTCAACCAGTGACTGTGGAGCTCTCAGGTAGTCAGGGAGGGAGTTCCAGAGGCGGGGGGCAGCCACACAGAATGCCCGGTCTCCCATGGTCCTTAATTTGGTTTGTGGAATGTGAAGGAGATTACTGTTCTGTGATCGTAGATACTGGGTGGATGAATATGGTGCAAGAAGGTCCTTCATATAATCTGAAGTTCCATTTAAACATTGATGGGTAATGAAGAGAGCAATTTTGTACTGAATCAGCAAAAGTGAGAGCTGAGGGTTTTGATTTATGGTTGCATAAAGTTTCCATAAATGTAAAAAGCCTACCGAAGAAACTGAAACCACAGTCTGAATGCTGCAGACTGGTGTTACGTGCTGCATCAAACAGATTCACTAACTTGAACTTTTACACTCTGTTGCAGTTTATCGTAGACGTCACCATCACCATCAGTAAGGCAAAGTATGGAGACTGTAGAAGACTGGAGCAGATTCTCATGCCCTACAACTATGACAAAACAAGGTCCTCCTATAAAGTCAGGGGGACATTTAAGGAGCTGGAGAACCTAGTGGAGTCACTGACGTCAGCAGAACCAGAACCCACCACACGAGGACCGGCTCGTCGGACAAGTCAACGCGCTTCAACACAGACGCCTCTGACTGTGTCTGCGCTTGTGATGGACTACATGCAGCTGAAGTGTGCAGAAAAACTCAAGCAAATTCAAGGCAAACGTTTGATCGTTAAAATCGAGGACAACCTCAAGGCAAAGCACCAAACCACAGTTCAGGTGACCTTCAGGAGCCGAAGTGAATCGCCCCACCCTCCTGACAGTGTGCGTGTAGATTTTGCGAGGCAGCGGTTCGTAACGTTCTACCAGAGGACTGCGTCAGACCTGCAGGTTACAGCCCTCAGCCTGGAGCCACATGACCTGAAGGACCTGCAAAGACAGTTCCCTCTCCTTTGGTTCAAACCAAGCTCCGGTAAAGAAGTGACAGTGATAGGACCTTTTGCAAACGTGCACAGTCTGGAAGCGTTCCTTTCACAAAATTCACCAAAGTTAAGCGACAGTCCTGTGAAAAGAGTCTCACAAAGCAGTGCAAGTAGAAAAGTGTCACGTCCTTCATCTAAACACAGCAAACAAGATGAAGTGGAGTCATGTCCTATCTGTATGGATCCCATCAGAGCTGGAGAGGTTACAACACTGAAGTGCAGCCATTCCTTCTGCCGCAGCTGTTTGAGGAAAGCTTTCGACTACAAGCCTGTTTGTCCCATCTGTGGTGAGGTGTACGGCGTTCTGAGGGGGCTACAGCCTGAAGGAGGAGAGATGAAGTCCTTGACAACCTCCTCATCTTTACCTGGATATGAGGAATGTGGAACAATAACCATTCATTATCACATCCCAAGTGGCATTCAGAAGGTAAGAGCACAGCTCCAAACGCTTTAAGCTTAGTCTTTATCACCCACCGTCAGAGGCACAGGATGAAGATGGTGTTTTGTCCTCTGTTCATGCGTCAGCTGTAGGGGTGTAACGGTACGCTAAAATCACATTTTGGTTCGGTTCAATTACAAGGAGGGCTCGGTTCGGTTTATTTTCGGTACAAAAAAAAGACAAAATAAAGACTTACAAAATGTTTATTTTGAAAATATGCCAAAAATACGTTTGTATTGTATTGTAGTAATAAATAAAAGTGACCCATTTGGATGATATTTTAAATAAACAGCACTCTACAATAAATAAACTATATTAACAATAATAAAAATCTTAATAAATACAATAACAGTCAGAACCAGAACAATAAGCAGCAACAGACTGTTTACAATCTAACTACCGTAAAAATCGGGGTATAACACGTAGTTTTTTTGCTCATTTGAATGTCCTGCGTGTTATACGCCAAAGCGTGTTGTTTATGGATTTTTTTCCCATATTTTTAGACCCATTTTTGGCTTTGATATCGCCATTTTTCATTTTGGGCAAAAAAGGGTGCAGTACCACTTTTGTCCGCTAGGGGGCCACTTCCAGACCGTTTCTAGCTCATGTGTCCGAAAAAAGCCTCCTCTGGTCGGACTGACTCTGTCGCTGCCCGCCTCCTGCTCTGGATGTAGCTGCATTTAGCTGTGACGTTAGCTGTTTTTTTTAGCAAGATAACTCATAAACCACACCACGGATTTTCTTGAAACTTACAGAGTGTAATTATTTGGTGGTCATTTACACACTGTTAGCTGTATAAGACATTTGAGATAAAATTCAATTTTTTATAATTTATTTTAGTAGCGCACGAGACGGTTTTGGAAGAAGTCAAACCGAAACAATTTATAATCTAGCAGATTTGACCATTTTGTGAATCTGTTAAGCTCAGGAACCCTTGTGCTATAATGTCAGCTAAGAAATATATTTTTTCTCGCAAAGAAATAATTGTTTTTACCGTGTTAATCTTGTGAAGTTCTTCGGTGCTCGCTCGCTTGTGGCCGCCATTTTCAGCAGGGCAAATGAGGTGCTGACGCGTCGCGTAGCGGTGACGCATAATAGATGCGTGTTATACGGCGAAGCGTGTTATTTAAGGATTTTTCCAATTTATTTACAATAATTGGACAGAAGCGTGTTATTTAAGGATTTTTCCAATTTATTTACAATAATTGGACAAAGCGTGTTATACACAGAAGCGTGTTAAATGCAGACAAATACGGTAATCAAGTTTTTGTCCAGTAGCAGCAGTATGGCTGTATTTGTCCTCATTACTGTACTCACAACCTCTTCTTGGACCTGCTCCTCCAGGTGGGACAGGTCCCTGGAAAAGTTCAGAGTTCAGTTCAGTCATCACACACTTCTTAGCTGCAGGTGATCTCTGGTGGATTTTCCTGAAGAGGAAGAAGACAGTTGCTACCTCTGTCCCAGACAGGAAATAAAACACAAAGAGGTTAAAAAAAAATGTTAATAAGATTATGATTTTTAATAAAAAAAGATTATTTAGATAATAATAATAATAATAAAAGAACAATACCTCTTCTTGAACGGTTGAATCTCTCACTCATCATCATCATCAGGGCTTTAATCAGCTCTAGGGCTTGTTAACAATATCAGTTTTAGTTTTTTCATAAAGAGCTGAACTTTTTGACTTAAGTGTTGACGTGATGTATGTCTCATAGCGAGGATCAACTGCGCTTAAAAAACATTCAGACTCAGATATTTAAAAACTCATACAGTTTCTTATTGCTCTGGACGGATATGATTTACCTGATGAAGTAGTTTTAATGCAGCTGTTGTTAGCGCAGTTTGTAACAAGCTGCTGTTTCTTCGTTCACGTTCGGATGACGTAGTTTCCAGCGCGTTCACGTTAGACGTGTTGCTGCTGCAGATCCAGTCTTGTGAAACAACGTCGACACAGCTTTGGATTTGTGCTCGTCTTTTAACAAGAAAGCCATAACGTTCCCAAACAGGAGACCGCACACGAGATGCTAACGGCTAAATGCTGCGCGGGCTGCGCGATAATAGCTCCGTGCTGAAACGCGCCTAGGAATTTGAGTTTTGCGGTGCATATATTCCCCTGTTAATAACGTTCAATGAGTGAAAAAATAACCGAAATGGTACGTAGGTGGACCGAACCGAACGTGCCGTACCGAAACCCAGTCCTTGGTTGGACTTTTATATAAAAACAGCTAAAATAAAATTAAAATTTAATTAAGATTAAACAGTTCCCTATATAAAAACATCTAAAATTAAATTAAAATTTAATCAAGTTTAAATGGATTAAACAGTTCCTTCACACACACAGCTGCTCCTCTGTCCCCATGGGGTTCAGTGTTCACAGATTTGGTTTTGTTTCAACCATTTTTTCACCCGGGAATTAAAAACTCTAAGATCAGTCAATGTTTTTATTGCTGATGGTAAACTATTCCAGATATGAGGACCTTTAAATGAGAAGGAGCATTGACCAAATTGATGTTTTGTATTTTGCAGGTTTACAGTCTCCATCAACTGCACCTCTTGTTGCAGCTCCTCCACAGCATTTTTATGTTGTGTGTTTCCTTGATTGATGAAGCCTTCTGGATGGAAGGTGAAACGTTTCGTTTTTAAACTGTCCACATGACCTGACTGAATATTGTTGGATTGTATACCTGGATTATTGAGCGTGGACGTTGGTCTTACTGTTCAACACACAGACAGAGTGAACCCACAGGTCTTCATGACAACTGCCTCCATCACTCATGGTTACTCTACTGATTGGACTAACACAAACTAACACATGATGAACACATAAACAAGGCTAACAAGAACAGACTATTCACTAAAAGAACCAGTTTGAATTGAAAAAGCCCTTTGGATAGAGGGTGAAACGTTTTCTGTAACAAATAAAGTCCAGTTGTTTTTGTATTGAGCGCTTGTTCTGATTGTATCATGTCCTGGATGACTGAGAATCTTCACCAGCACTAAAAGAACAATGATAAACAGCTAACTGAAATGATTAACAATCATACATTTTACCCATAATTCCTTCCTGACGCCATGTACCCATGGGGTACAACGGGGAGGAGAGGAGAGAACTGGTTTGTTTCCTTTACTCCCCAGTGGATCAATGGTTTCAATAGTCCACTGTGACCTGTTAGGTAATTTCAATGGTCAGATTTTTTTTAAAATCTTTACTTATACAGGTAGTCTCATTGAGTCACGAGGACACACCCCCCACAGAGGGGGTATTAGGCAGCTATGTGAGCATCCAGGTGTGATGAGCTAAATGTTTTAGTGGCATGACGCTTGTTAGCCCTTCAACAACAAAAGATCCATAAATTCCAGTAGCCGCAGCATTGTGTAAGCCACGGGTTCAAGGTGTGTGAAAAAAGTAACGGCTTATAGTCTGGAAATTACGGTACGTAGTGTTATTTATATTTTGATTCTGTCATGATGTCAGGAGTATTTCAGGATCCAGGTGGCAGACAGAAACTCAAGAAAGTTTGAATATAAAGATAACTATATTTATTTACCAAAATAAAAGGCTGACATGGCAGCAGATCTTCTGCCAAATATGGAGACGTACAGGGAAACTCACGAGGAGGGAAAACACGACAGGCATAATACATGACTGAGGGACAAACTAAAGAACACAAAATATCTAGGTACACTTATGAACATGAGAAGAAACATTTGGAAAAGAGACAACCACGAACAGATGTGTGAGGCAGGAGCAGAACTACAGAGGGAAAAACCAGTAGGGACACTAAAACACAGGAAATGACCAAAAGAACCACCGAAAACTAATAAAATATCCAAAAACCAACATGAACACAAATTCTCACAGATTCATTGATTACTAGAACAGGTTCTTGCCTCGATGGACTTCACAGAGCTGTACTTCTGTGTGAATTCTCAGGTTCCTTTCAGTAAAATGTGATGTTTGTTGTTGTTGCTGTTGTCAATTGATGCTGTATACTAAAATAATAAAACTAAGCTGAAAGTAATTGTGTGTGCAGAAGGAACACCCAAACCCTGGTCAATCATTCGAAGGTGTGCACCGAACAGCTTACCTCCCAGACTCCCCAGAAGGCAGGAAGATTCTGCAGCTGCTCAGTCGAGCCTTCGATCAGAGACTTGTCTTTACCATCGGTCAATCCACCACCAGTGGCAGGAGCAATGTGGTCACATGGAATGATATTCACCACAAGACGTCAACACATGGCGGACCAACTTTGTAAGAATCACTGCGTTCTAATAATCACATATTTATTAAATGTATGATAAATGTGCCTCCATCTGTACTAGAACCCGACAGAAATTGACATTTTGGCTATTGGTGATAGAGAAATTGGGATTTGAAGTCGACCGCCAATAACCAATGTAATGGCAGAACATTTCTGATCTTTGTCCACCCCCAAGAGTCTAGGTAAAAGGCGAGTGAAGCGGGGCTTGATTATTTAGCACAGCTGTTAGCAACCATGAAGCTAATCAGATCCACACTATACGTAGTCCCACAGTACGTTTACAAGTGGTACATTGGTCATAAACATACATTATCTTCCTGACGTGCATTCACATTTTCTATCCTCCACTATTCACCATAAAATTTTCAAGTGTATTACAAAAATATACGGTAAATTAAACAAAGAAACGCCTTCTCTGTTCATTGTTTAAACAGTCAAGTCACGCATGGTGAAGTATTTATCGCAGCAGAGTTTATTTTTCTTTGCAGAGACGTAAAGATTTCAGATAGGGATGCACAATATTATGGGCATGGTATCGGCATCAGCCGATATGAGCGTTAAATTTCAATATCAGGCATCGGCCATTCCATTAAAATAACTTGCGCATATAAAAGGCACTGTTTTTGCTGCAGCGGCAGCACAAAGTGATGATGTTGCAGCACAACGCGATGATGTCACGTGCGCCTACCTGATCTCATGACGGAGAGGAAAATTCAAAATGTCGACGTGTGGAAGTTTTATTTTTCGTTGTTGAGGATGTTGGATTCTGAAGATTTATGGACTACGATGAGCCTCGCTACATCGTCTCCAGTCGGAGATATTTTTCTAACGTAACATTACTCGAGTTACAAGCCGTCATTTCCCATGTCATTTTAGAAGCTAATAGCTGATAGCTCAACTTGTTGGGTGAGTTTTACCACAGACGTTTAGACGTCGTGTTAGCCCCATTCGCATGATTTAGTCTTACAGCACAATGGATAGACAAAAACTATTAAAGCAGGACTAAACCCCGGTCTAAAAACGTGTTTACGGTGACCCCTATGGGGCTGAACAGAGGAATTGCACCTTAATTTTCTTATTGTTCAAGGACGTTCACTCTGATGTGTCTTGTACACTCTGACATCACAAAGGTGGTTCAAGCAGAGCCAATCCCCTGCAGAGATGAGAAGGTCCTGCAGCATTCATACCTTATATGGAAGTGCCACATTTCACTCCTGACAAACGGTTTTACTTTTCATTTTTTATCCATTTTTGTAAGCCTTTGGTTTTGGATGGAATGGGTGGAATAGATAAATACATCTACATGTTTATACTTTGTTGTTGCTTGGTGTATGTTGTTGGCTAGAGGTTTAATTTGTTTTAGGTTGTTGCTGGTGGAGGCGTGAACAAAAGCACAACTCTACCTCCACCCCTCCTTGTCTCTCGACACGCCCATTTTCAGGGAGATTTTCAAACTGCTTCAGGGGGAAGAGGTACTTTCTCAGCCTGTGTTTAGTCGCACTTTAACTTAAAAAGTCTGTCCTTCATGCACAGGAGTGCAAAGGATCCACACTGCAGCTAAGAACCTGGAACAAGTCTCAACAAGTGAGACAGCATCACATGTGACTAATGCTAATACAGATAGTCCTCGACTTACGACGGAGATCCGTTCTTGCGTGGCGTCGTAAAGCGAATTTCGGCGTAAGTCGGAACATACGTCCAAACTGCACCTTATATGTACAGTACTGTATTTTACCAAGCACTTAGCCTATCCTAACACAGTACCCTACTAGGGTTTTAACAGAGTACCCGAGTAATCCACAAATCGATTCCTAGGACATCTAGCGAGGTTTTTAATTTCACGTCGAGTTCTCGTAGTGACGTCATCACAGCGCAGTTACACCACTAAATCAACTCCCTGTTTGTAACAAGTTGAGAACCCTATTGTGGGTTAAACCCAACCAAGCCACTTTGAGCTTAGCAACTGGAAACAGTCAAACTTTAATAACACACAAGAGGCAGGTCTATATCACAGACGTCCATCTCACTCATGGTGTGGCCAGAACACTAACATATCGCTAAGCATTATGGGAAAGACATAACGCTTCCACTCTCCAACTTCCTGTTTGGGGCTCTGTGACCATCGTAGATTGTGACAGTAGGGGGCGGTGTTGCATTGCAGGTCACATATGGTGTAACACCGGGTCCCACTGTTTTTAAGTTTCGTTTTTGACGTGCCTAACGTTTCATTAACTTTTGCAGCTTAATAATAATAAATAATAGTTTTGTTTTTCCTGTGACTTATCTGCAGTATGATAAATGATAGGAGCATAATATATGCTCCCAATGTTTTTGTTGGTCTTTTTTTTTGTGTGTAAATAATGAAGTTTTTATGCATTTTATTTTTGCATCTTAAGATCCTATGACGTCATTGACTACTCGAGTTCTACTCAAGTCTTTTTATGTTAATATCGAGTTTAAAAATTATGTACTCGTTCAACCCCTATACCCTACATAATTATCAAAACACACATACATTTGAGAGCCATAATGAAGGGAAAAAAGAGTTCATTTCCTACTCTGGAATGCTGGTGAAGCCATTTCCTCCGTTCCTCCGTCCCTCCTCCGGATTCTGCATTCGTTTATCCGCCGTCCATAAAACAGCTACTTTTCCACAGCTGCTGCCTGTCCAGCTTGGTCCAACAAGTTTTGTTTTTTGAATGTCCAGAAGACCAGACTTAGCTTTTTTAGAGAGTACAGAGCAGCTGTAGCCTCCGCAGCTAACCGGAAACTGCGTAACTCGGCGTTTCAAAATAAAAATTTCAAAATATATATATATATATATTTTTATAGAGATTCATTCATTCATTCAACCTTTATTTAGTCAGGTAAATCTTTTGAACCTCAAGGGCTCATTTACGAAAGCGACCTGCTAAAACTAAAGAACAATGAACAGCAGTGGTATAATTTCCTTAAACAATAAACAAACAAACAATAAACAATAGAAAACAAAAGAGAGAAGAAAAAGAAAAGAAAAAAAAAAAAAAAAAATTTTTTTTTTTTTACAAAGTATCAAAAAACTAGCAAAACATTATAAGGTAGACGTATAAAATCAAAGACAGGAACAGATCTGCATTGGTTTTTGCCAGGATTCCAACAGATTCTGAAAACCATTTAGAGAAGTCAAGGTCGAGAGCTTCAGATCTTTTTGTAAGATATTCCATGAAGCAGGAGCAGAGTAGGAGAAGGCCCTTTTTCCAAGTTCAGTCCTCACTGACGGAACACTGCAGGTAATCATGTCCTGAGAGCGCACACTGTAGCTGCACTCACGCAAAGACATGTAGGAGGAGATGTATGAGGGCAGCAGACCAAGAAGTGATTTAAAGATGAAAATGTACCAGTGGAAGAGTCTGCGTGAGGTTAATGATGTCCAATTAACCAGTGAATACAGGGTGCAGTGGTGGGTACGATAATCACAACCAGTTATGAATCTTAGTGCACCATGATAGACAACATCCAACATCCGCAGGGTGCTTGTAGGAGCATTCATGTTCCTACAAGCACCCTGCTGCATGCGTGTCGTATCCACGAAACGTCGTAACTCGAGAGCGTCGTAAGTCGAGGACTACCTGTAAATAACATTTAACACTTCATTTAATATAAGTTAAAGTGCTATGCATATCATATGGCTGTTACTGAATATATGTCACCAGCTCTTACAGCTGTTGCACAATTTTTGTGGTAAATAAGTAGGGCTGCAACAACGAATCGATAAAATCGACAAAAATCGATTATTAAAAGTGTTGGCAATGAA